>VZTO01017826.1:4129-28793 GCA_013400615.1 Syrrhaptes paradoxus
TTTTTTTTTTTTTTAATTTCTCCAAAGAGCAATATAAAAACCCAAATTTAAAAGAGTCCTTAGCCCAGCCCTGCCCTTCCCATCTCCGTTCCCATGAATCCTCTCTCAGCACGAGTTTGTTGGGCAGCCCCGAGGGCAGGGAGCTGTTGCTGTCGAGCTCTCCGTGATGGCAGAGGATGGGAAGGATCCGATCCCTCTCCTGCCGGGCTGTAGGCAAACCGTGAGCCCACCCTGAAAGCAGCTCAGGGAAGTTAAACTGCTCGGCCGGGCGCAGGATTAGTCCCTTTGGGGCACGGAAATGCCCAATTTTCCCACTTTCAGCCAAATCTCTCCCCAAGGGCTGGTGACACCACTGGTCGTCCCCGCTGCAGCGCCGTGCCGCCGAGGGCGAGGGGGGGGTACGCACCGAGGACCCCGCTCAGCACGTGGCAAAAGGCTTCCCGGCAGCTGCTGGGGACAGAAGGTGGCTTTTGGGGGGGGGTTAGTGCACAGTGGTGGGGCGAGAGCTGCTGCTGTGGGTGAAGGGGATGCTGGAGCTCTGGGAAGAGCTCTGGGGCATCCCACCCTGAGCCCACAGCTGCTCGGTTTTACGTGCAGGGAAGGTCTGGCCTCGCTTCTCTGCTCTGTCCTGCCTTTACCAAGGTCTCAGCACAGTCCCATCCTTTTTTTTTGCAGGCATGGGAAGCAGCTTTCCTTCCAAGACCGCGGGTGCCCCGATCCACACGGGTACGATCGTGGGGATCGTCCTGGCTGTGGTGCTCATCGCCGCGATCATCCTGGCTGGGATCTACATCAACAGCCACCCCACCTCCAGCGCCGCCCTCTTCTTCATCGAGGTGAGCCCAGAACCTTCCCTCTGCCCAGGTCTGTTGTCCTCTGTCAACCCCAATCCCGACCCTCTGGAGCAGAGCCGGGAGCAGAGAGGAGAGCTGTGATGAGAGTTCCTATCTCGGGTTCTTTTCACGGTCCTACAGCCACAGCTCAGCCCCCAACCTCCAGCTGATGATGTTTTAAACTTAGGCTCTCCCCCTCCCACACTGTTTTTATTTTGCTCCCTTTCACATGCTCCCTTTCACACATTGCCATTTTTTTTCCCCCTCATTGACATTTTTTGCCCCCATTGCCTTTTTTTTTCCCCCCATGCAACACTGGGCTCTCCCCCTGCTTGCACGAGCCGTCGCCACGCAGCCTGGCTGGAGGCTCGGTCGGAGCTGCGACACAACCCCGATCGCTGCCTTTCGAGCTGCCCAGCTGGATTTTTGTCGACTAAAATCGTCAGACGTTACCGACCGATGTCGTGCCATCAGCTCACCGCGTGGGAGGCGGCGTGGATGCTCTAAATGGAAGATTTTTAATTCTAGGAAAGATGGGGGGTCCAACCATCTCCATCTGCTGCTAAAAGCCCGAGGAGCGCGTGGTGCAGGATCCCGAGGCAGTGGGGAGTGGGCTGAATCCTGGCAGCGGAGGGAGGGAGCAGCCCTCAGCCTTTCTCCCTCGCTGGCGTTTTCCTGCAGCCCTCGTCTCTCCCCCGCTGTAAACGCAGAGACAGGCTGCAGAGAACCGAGCCACACGCCCTCGGCTGGTCCATACCCGAGCACCCGGCAATGCCAGGTGGGGTGATGCCCTTGTCCCTGTTTTGCAGACGGACACGGAGCTGACTGGTGTCTGGTCACCGTGGCCGTCCTCGGCCGCTGCCCCGGGCACAGGTCATCCCTGGTGTAAGATTTTCTCTTAAAGTTTCCATTTCCTCCCCATTCCCCCTTTTAACCTCATTAGTGAGGTCGGTGCATTGTAATGAACTCTTTTAAGCATGAAGCAATTTTTTAAAATTTATTTTTATTAATAAAAAGTCAAACTTTCCCAAAAACACTGGTTTTGTTCCAGGACCGAGTTTCCACTTTCCCTGCAGGCTTGGTGTGATCAGCTGTGTCCTAGCTTCTCACAGGTCTTTGTTTCTGTCCGCAGCGACGGCCACACCGCTGGCCTGCCATGAAATTCCGAAATCACACCAACCACGCAACGTACTCGGAGGTGGAGCCGGCCAGCCAGGAGAAGGAGGGCTTTGTCGAAGCAGAACAGTGCTGAGCGCTTCTCCCCCTGCGCCTCGAACCTCCCGTGTCCCACCTGTCGGAGTCTCCTGTTATTCTATTGCAAAGTCTTTCCCCTCTTGGAAAAGAAACAGCAAGCAGAGGAAAAAAGACCCAATGGAGCATTTGCAAAGAACAAGTCGGGGCAATGCGAGGCCGGGACTTGCCCGGGACAGCAGAGCTGCAGCGGTGACAGTCGGCGGTGACACCGGACTCTGCCCGCAGCGCGGCACCGAAGCCCTGGACGTGGCGGTAGAAAAACAGAGCAGTCAGATTTTTAGCGTGGCGTGGGTTTTTTTTGGTTTGTCGTTGGGTTTTTCCCACCCACGCGTGGCTGACCTCCTCCCCCAGGGGCAGCAAGGGGGGGACCACATCTCAGTACGGGCAAAAAATGCGGCTGCCTCAAGACAGGCTCTTGGGGACAGCAAAATCGATGCTTTTTGCTGCACCTCCGGCTCTGCCTGCACTCAGGAACACCGGGCTGCTGCCTCTGCCCATCCCTGTGGAGAGGCTGGGTCACTGGGGAGGTCAGGTTGGGTCTCCAGGGCTCCCCTCCCCTCTCCCCCAGCTCTGTCCCTTTCTCCACTCTCCCCTTCTCCTTCTTCGGGGGCAGGAGATGTTTAATTTTGGCTGAGAAGCCCCCAGCCCTTGTCTTTTCATCCTGCAGCTGGTCTTCCACCACCACGGCTCCCACTCCCTGCCCTCATCTCTTCTACGGGCAAAACCCTGCGGAGGATTCCCCTCCAGGATGTTTGTGAGCCAATGGCTCCGATGCACTTTTTGGCATTTTAATTAGTTTGCTAAATTACTCATTACGGCCCTTTCCCGAAAGGAGACAGAGCGTGGAAAAAAAATCTTAGATTCCTTCAAAATACATCCTCCTGGCAGCCACAGAGGGGGGGTTAATGGAAGAGGAGGGGGACGGAGCGCTGGCCAAAGCCGTGTCCCCCACGGGGCTAAATCCTGCCCCAAATCCAAGCTCATTCCTGGGCCTTTCACACAGGGAAGGTGTGAAGCCGTACATGCCTTGATACCATTGAAAATCTGAAAATCACCTTGTTAACGTAGTTTTTAGAGCCTGCTGAAGTCAGTGGAATTTTTTTCTATTTTTTTATGATGTCTGCGAGAGGCCCCCGGTTTGGATTTGTACATAATCGCGATTCCAGAATCTGACCCTAAGGGCTTGGACACTACATCTCTCAGGGTTTTCTACTCCTTCTGTGCAATTCAAGACTAATCCACAGAAATACTCTACCCCAACCTTCCCCAGCCACCAGCCACGGGATCGGGCCCTAAACCGAGGACAGCTTGTATCAAAAATCGAGAGTCCAAAGTCCAGAGTAAGGGAAAGTTTTCTTTCCCCCACCAAAAAAAAAAGGTGTTGGTTCTATGGGGCTTTTTTTTTTTAATTTCCTCTTGATCCTCACTTATTTATTCTGATAATCGTGTTTGGTGCATATTTTATCCACTGGCTGGTTCAGCTGTCACTGGTGGTGATTACTGCCAAAGGCAGGGTCTGTCTAATTAATGTTTTCCTTCTCATCTGCTGAATTTATATAGCCATTAAAGATAAATATGGATGCTTTGTGGCATTTAGACCCCAGATTATACTTTCTCATACGTAGCCACTAGGGAGACTTCTGCTGCATCTTATTACGGCACAAAGGCACCGAAATGCTCAAGCGGGGAAAGTCGGACGGAGTCGTGCCAAGTTGTTATGGCCCAGACGGTCTCTCTTCAGACATATTTTGAAGATAAACTTTATTCCCAAATAAAGCTTTCAATGGGAAGGCTGTGGGTTTTTCCCCCCCCCTCCCCTGTTTCCCTAAAGTAGAAAGAATTCAGAGGGATGCTCTCATCTCCTTTTTGCCCAGGATGTGATCTCCTTTGAAATGGTTATGAGCTGGTAAGGAATTTTCCCTGGATTTAACTCTTTTCAGATAAAAGCCTTGTTTTTACTGTTTTTCTGAGCACGCATGCCCAGTAACAGCAAGATCCTGCGTGCTCCTCTTCCCCTGCAACCCCTGGAAATGCTAGGGAACATCCCAGCGTTCTGAAACGCTGAGAATTTCAAAGCAAACAGGCTTTAAAGAGCGTGCGGCGGAGCTGTGTAAATCACCGCTGCGTTGCTGCAGCCAGCATCTCAGGAGGATCAGGTGGGGAACAGCATCACCCATGTGCCCCAGCACAGAAAGGGCTGAGATATGACACCAAATTCTGAATGCACAGGGTAAAAAAGGCTTTTTTTTCTCTTTTTTTTTTTTTTTCCCCTTTTAGGTAAGGTTCAAACCAAACCATGCTTNTGCTGCAGCCAGCATCTCAGGAGGATCAGGTGGGGAACAGCATCATCCACGTGCCCCAGCACAGAAAGGGCTGAGATATGTAAAACACCTCTGCCCCCAGGAGACGCCAAATTCTGAATGCACAGGGTAAAAAAGGATTTTTTTTTCTTTTTTTTTTTTCCCCCCTCTTTAAGGCAAGGCACAAACCAAACCAGGCTGTTCTGCAGCCGCGCACCAGATGTTTGCTGAGGAACAGGGGCTGGGGTATTGTCAGGTGGAGCGTTAACGGCTCCAGTTCATCATCTCTAAGACCTCGTGGTAGAGCAGATGGAGAAGTTACTGCCCACAGTCACGTGCGTGCTCCGAGCTGAAGGTTTGGATCCCGCCGGCGTCTCCCACTGCCCAGCCTGGCGAAGGCGGCACTTGTACGCTGTGTCTCAAGGAGGAGAAAAAAAATAAAATTCTGTCCTACCTTTGGACATGAGGTCCAGCTCTGAGCACTTGCAGTTCACATCTGGGAAGCTTGGGAGTCAGCAGGGAGTGATCTTTTCTGAATGTCGTCTCTTAAATTCTGGAAAACCCAATGGTAATGGTGCCAGTGCCTAGAAAAAAAGAGGAAAATGTCTTTACCATCAAGCAGTCCTGCTCTGATATTGAAGAGGGGAGTCTGGGCTCAGGCACAGCGCTGGCTGCACCAGGGCACAGGCAGCAGGATCCGTTCTCCTGTCCCGTCTGTCGAACTCTGACTCCAAGCTGCCGGTCAATCTCGCTCGTCTCGAGTGCCGAAGCAAGGGCGTGATGACGGCGACTACGACATAAAGTTCGATTTTGCTTTTAACCACGTGGCTTCTCCAGCCCCATCCTGAGCTTTCCTCCGGCCTCGGCTGGACCCAGCGCTGGGGCTTGGTTCAGAGCAGCCTGCGCCACGCACGCGTGAGTCCTGCCCCGTCTATTCTGTAGCTATGGGATGGGCTGGGGCTGCCAGCCCCCCGCGCGGCTGGTTAAAGCACAAACCACAGCTCTGGCTCCTCTGTCCCTCCAAGCACCGTTGTGGCCGTGGCCGAGCCCGTCGTAAGGCAGCTGCCGGTCATCAGGCAGAAAATAACGTCACATACCGGCTCCTTGGCCGCTCACCTGCAGCAGCAGCTGGGAAAACACGGCTCGGGGCACAGCAGAGACAGCGAGAGGCTGGTTCTGCTCCGGTGAAAGTTGGGGGCTAACACCTTTCCCCCATTTTTGACATCAATGGGAACAGGACCCAGATCTAAACACATCCTCCCGATAGCTAGCGACCCCCCTTCCACACACTTGAATTCACAGCACAGTCGGACTGTTCAGAGGGACTAAAGGCACTTTAATTGTCTTTTAATGCAATGTAGTTACTGTGATTATCTGCATGGAATACAGTCTTAAAAAATAAAATCTTCCTTTTGGACTGCTTTTTTTTCAAAATAAAACCTGCAAAGGATTATTGGTGCTGTTATCTGAACTTCTGAGCAGGATGGGAAATACTTTCACCTTGTATCTTTTAATTGACACGATAAGAATACAAGGACTTTTTTTTTTTTTTTTCAAGACATCCTTCTCTGTCCCAGTAAGAACACATCATTATCAGGAGGTGTTCCCCGGACACATCTAGGATAAGAACGAATGTAATTGAGGTTTGAATGAAGATGATAATTTTCCTCTCATTTTATTCTGCTCAACTTATTTAGATTTTTTTTTTTTTTTTAAGGCTTCTCAGCCTGAGCAATGTCGTTTGCTTGGCCCATTGGACTTTTTTGACAGTAGTCAGGTTTAGCATTTAAAAAATAAAATCACTTGAAAGGTCAATCTGAGACCTCTGGGTAGTACCTCCAGGTTTACGCTTTCTTCATTATTATACGTTAAAATTACAAACAAATGGGCACGATGGAGTAGCTGAGAGGAGAGGAATTGTAGGAAACACCCACCTTGCCATTAACTACGGATATCAACAGCTGAATTCCCACGGGAGCTTTGATAGCACTGCTTCCATGGGTTACACCTTGAGTAGTAACATTGCAATATTGGAAAAAAGAAAAAAAATCTCAGCTTCTGCTCCTTTTCCCTCCCCAAGCCTCTCGCACCCCTCCCCAGGAGCCTTTTCCCGGCTGGGAGAAGCTGTGCTAGCACAAAGAATTCTGCTCTCCCAATGCCGCCTTCTATTTTTCTGAGCAGAGATGTAGCAGAGATATAATTAGAATATATATATTTTCTATTTTTATATAGACACACAAGAGCAGAGATAATTTATCATATCTAAATGCGCACAAATGTCAGCTCTCCTGAACAAATAGTTCTCATACTAACATCCTAGAAACGGGGGGAAAAAATTGCTTTAGTCATTACGCAAATAAACGAGGGTTTGCGCCCTGGAAATGCAACTGCAGCCTCAGGTATGGCAGCACGCGGAGCCGTAATTAACAGTGAGCAGATTGTTACAACAGGTCTGTGGGTGGTGGAATAAAATCTCCAACAGATGCAGGGCTCTGAGTCTGCATTTTGCAAGGGCTGGGGAGTGAAGCTGTGGTTCCGATGGAGCAGGGAACGGGGGCTCCTGAAGCCCTCGCCTGGTTGTGCATTAAATGTCTTTGTGCCTGGGGCTGCCTGGTCCAGGAAGGAAGGCTGGGAATCGTTTCCTCTCTCACCAACTGTACATGTGCTGATATTTGTAAGATACAGGTGCCGAGGGAAAAAGGGTGGAACGACTCGCTGAGGTGACTGCAGGCATCACGTCGGTCTCAGCAGCTGGGTTTCCGCAGCTCTTGCACTCTCTAAAAGGATTTAGAAATCTTCTCGGGTCCGCCGCAGAGCTGAGGAACGGCTGCTGGAGTCGACCTGTGTGACCAGAACACCAAGAGCTGCCACTGGGGTGGGGGGCTCAGCCCAACCCCAGAGCAGGTCATCGTCCTGGGGTTCTGTTATCCTCAGGAGACAATTTTATTAGTTTGCATAAAATACATTTCTGGCCCATGGAGGTGAGGAACAGATCATCAGCACAGCCCCCAGAAAAGGGACACGTCCCACTCTTTTCTTGTTACAAAAGGACGAGGAAGAAGAACCCACGAACCCAATCCACATACTGAAAATGTCGCCAAGGCTGGGGTTTATTTTTTCTTTTATTTGCCTTTTTACACAACAAATCCTGATTGTTTAGCAAGGAGATCAGAGCAGGCAGCAATTTTCCTTGGTCTCCTCCTCAATTTGAATTAAACTTATAAAAACTGACGGGTGGTTTTGTTACAGTTTTTAAAACCTGGCAAAACCCTTTTCCCCCTGCACAAAATACATCACTAAGAACATTTCAGGATTGCTGTGCTAAAGGAAAAAAGAAAGCCTTTAATATTTGTTTTCCTTTTTTTTTTTTAAGTACTGAAAAGAGCAGGTTTGCTGTTCTTTGAAGGATAACAGCAGGTTTCATGCCTCCAAGTACCTGCTGCCTTCCCGATGCCTGCTCTCGAGGGTTATTTCCGTGACTCTGCGTTGCTGCAGGAGGATTTTTAACCCTGCCAGCACTACAGAAAAATGAGAAAACCCAGGGTGAGAATTTCTGAACTTTTTCACCCTTTCTAGCTGACAGAGGGGGGGTAACTCGACCTGCCTGGCTGTCCACAAAGAAACGAAGATCTCCGATAGCTCGGAGCAGAGCAGGTGAGCGATGCCCGGTACGTGAATCTCCCAGAAACAGCCCGTGCCACGAGCTTTGGCACTGGGAACACGGCCCTGCGCAGTGAAGAGTACGACAGAAGCTTGAAGCGATCACGAGGTTAATTTATTTAACATTTGTGCTATCCCTGGTCATTGCACTTTCTCGGTATTTCCCTCCCTCTATCGCAGGACGGATGATTTTCCCTCCCCAGGCAGGACAGCCGCCGTGGCTCCTGCAGAGCTGCTCTGCGGCTTTGCAAGACAATTTGAATCCCTACGGAAAGAAGGTTTTTCGTGGTGTTTCTTCAAAAAAAATAATAGGGCCTACCAATATGCTCAGGCTGAGAAAACCGATCAGATCATAAAGCAGAGCGGCACTGGCTGCAATAACTTCCTCTCTGTTCCGAAGCTTCCCGTGGCTCCAGTGGGTAATTATCTCCACGTTGTGCTGACAGGTTCCCATCTGTTTAGGGCTGAACATTGCATCTTAAAAAGCAGCAGAAAGGAAGAGCACGAGTTACACACTGACAGGATCGCTCAGCTCCTCGGAAACCAGAGGAACTGGATTTGAGATGCTAATGAATTCTTACTAATCCGCTGCTGCTTTTTTTTTTTTCTTTTTTTGTGCTGGTCTCTATTTCTCTGCAAAACTGGAAGATGGAGAAAAGCTGAAGACAGGAAAAACAGAAGCAATATTTATAAGGAAGGAGCAGACTGGAAAAGCCAGAGGCCAGGTCCTCAGCTAGGGTTTAGGAACTGCAGAGGACTGCAGGGCAAGGTAAACCTTCGGTATCTGATGGAGGATGAACAACACACAAACCTGCACCACCTCTGCACCCACCTCATCCCCCCATCCCTTGCCTTGCCCCTTTCAATCTTACATCTTCTCCAACCATGGTCAGAGGCAGGAAGCAGGAGCCAGGACTCCGGATTCCACCTCTGGAATCTTCCAACCTTGAAGAAGTCCCTCGGCTCCCCCTGCTTTGGACAAGGCTTACCTCCTCCAAGGGCACCGCAGCAGCTCTGGGATCTGACGCACGCAAAAGCCTTTTAGGATCTGCGATCGACAAGCACAGCAGCAGGACAGAGCAATGTTAATTGGCCTCGGGTTAATTGGCCTCGGCCATGATCACTGTCCAAAAGGAGGTGGAAGAGGCAAGAAGAAAACAGCAAGTTGTGGCATTAAACCTGCTTCTGCCCCAAATGCCCCAAACCCAGACACTCACGATCCCAAGAGGCACGAGGACATTCTGTGTGTTAGTGAAGATCCCGCCGTGGTTTCCTGCCGTCCTGCGTTTCATCAAATGTGGGTTTGACGTCGCTGTGAGGACACGGGCGATGCAGCATCACCCAACTGCAGCCAGGGTCAGAGCCGCCAGGCCACGGATCAACCTCCATCCTACAGTGCACGGAACATATTCAGTGATTACTTCTTAATTTTTTCCCTGTTACCAATTTTTTTGTTAAATTTTCCATTATCTTGTTTTTTTTCCTTTAAATTCACCCAGCTGCATCTCCTCCGTATCACTGCACAGGCAAAAGAACAGGAAAATGGAACTTGGCGTGATCAAAATTCCGATCAGCATCTCAGCAGATCAAACGTTTCCGAGGTCTGGGCCAGGACGTTGGACGGACACACTCCTGCCCCTTCTCAGCCCTTCCGCGCGCTGCCAGCAGTCCCGAAATAGAAAAGCCAGCCAAGGAGGGCATGGCGATTTTATCCCGAGAATTCATTAAGAGGGATGACACAAACCAGCGCCTTCATTCGCTCCATATCCTCGCACAACACACAGCAGAGCCCGTGCTGGATGAGTCAACAATCCCCCACTAATTATCTACTTTTATCATTTTGTAACAAGCCTTAAACCGCTTTCTTCGAGTAGAAACGAAAGGCTGCGTCTAAGCTCCCTAATAACATTTAAAGAGTTTCAATCAAACCTCAGGAGAGAATAAACATTTGGCAAATGAGGGAAAAATCTGATTTAAACTGAGTAAGTAACAAAGAAATTTTACTGCTTAAAACTGCATCTGAAGCGACACAAAACTTGGAAGCATTATGTCTTCTTTCTGCGGTTTATTATTATTTTTTCCATTTTGTAATGTTTATAGCGCGCTAGATGCTGTTCCTGTTAGCGCTGGTGCAATTTTTCCAGCGTTCTCTTTTCACTCCCACCACATTTGGAGTTTTCTTTGAACGCCCCAGCTCAACGCTCGAGACCGCAGAAGGACGCCAGCTCTCCGCCTGGTGCTCAATAGCTTCCTAGATACTGACATCCAGCCCTCGTGGTGGTGAGGAACAGCTGAAGACATTAAGAAGGTAAATTCTAAAATAAAAGAACACCTTAAATCAGCAATTTATAATGCTGGTTTTGGGAGGCTGCACCCACTGGCTTGGCACATGCCTCCTTGCCCCCAGAGTCCCGACCCAACGAGGCTCGCTCGAGCAGGACGGACGGGAGCCAGGCACAATCCTTCCCCGGTAAAACCAGACGCGATTTGTGCAGGCGTGACAGACCGCAGAGCCCCTTCCCCGACCCTGGAACCACTCGGGCTGGAAGGGGCCTCCCGGGGCTCCTCCAGTTCCCCACCCCAAGGCACAGCTCCCTGGCTTTTCTGCGAAGGTTTCGCCACCGAACCGCTCCTGTCTCCTATCTGCACCTGGTTCTGCACCGAAATACAGGTGCTGCTCCCATCGCAGGGCTCTCTGATGTTTTTCCTGAAAATCATGCATGAGATGAACAAAATGATGAGTGAAAACTGCGGGTTTAATAGCAGGGAAGATCGAGATCTTGCCTGCGCGACCGTTGCAGAAGAATTTAACGACATGCTTCAACACAGCTCCAGCGCGTCTCCAGCTCCCTCCAACTTCCTGGGAGTTTCAGATGCCGAACGTGCTCGGGCTCTTCGGAAAAATCTCACCAGCAGCTGCCTGCTGCCTAAACCCGACCCCACCACCGTCCCGCTCTTGTCATTGCAGTGGTGCCACCGTTCCTGCCGCTGACGGAGCACCAGCGACGCAACGGATATTTTTACCAGTTACATAACGTTGCTCACACGTTGGGTGTAGGCAGGGCAACGATAAATTAGGTACACAAGCCACGGCCACTCATGCATAGAATAAGCAGTTAGCACTCCAGCAGAACCATCGTTTAGAAAAACTCAATTGTACTTTTTTTTTTTTTTCCTTATTAGCTTTCATCCCGTCATCTCAAAACCGTTTACAAACATTGACCAGATTACACAGCCTCAAATGAAAAAAAAACAACCGTGACTCATTCAACCAATTTAAAGCAAACACGAGATAATACTTTTACCCCACAACGCAATTAAATTGCGGAACTGTTGCTGTCGTTAATTATGCCAATCACTGCGCAGTTAAATGTATTTATGGAGGAGCCCAGGTGTAGCCTCGGACTCAGGAAACCCTTAAATCCCCATCAGGCCCCAGAAAGCTGTCCCAGGAGGAGGATAATCCATACATACTCCATTTTATTATATTTTTTCCCAAAGCAGTGATATCTGGGAACTTCTAGAGACATTTATATTGGCGTAAATGAACAATTTCTGCCAGTCTGAAGTTCTTTATTCTGGCATTCCTGAAACGTGACAATTTTGTGGTGGGACACAGAGGTGCAAAACAGAGGCTGATACCTTTCTGTGTGCGACAGAGTTCTGAAGGATTTAGAGAGGCAGAACGCAACGGCACGAAGAGATGTTCAGCCAGGCGCTGCTAGCTACCTCCCAGCTGGAAAAAAGAAACGGGGACAAGGCAAGTGTTCAGGCTCTACCTAGCTCCTGCTGCTCAGCTGGACAGACAACACAGAAATGCCTTGGAAGCACATTATTTTTGCATACTTGTCTAATTTATCTTTTCAGCAAAACCACTGCCATCATGCTCACATTGTCACAACATTCCCACTCTCCTTGTCATTCATTTAAGCAGCAGTTATCAGAGGATGCCATATATTTGGGGTTGATTTTTCTGTTTTGTTTCTATTTCAGTTTCACTAAGGAAAGTTCTTCCTTCAATAAAGTTCCAGGAAAAAAAACAACCAACCAACCTCCTGGGGAAAAGTCCTTTAATCCAGCTGCAGCCCTCTGCTGCCATCGTATGGGAACTGCCTTCGGAGCAGCAGGAAAACCTCTCCCGAGAGGTTGTTACTATCCATATAAGAACCAGTTACTCACAGCCAGCTACTTTGGTGTCAGAATTTGTAAAAGGAAATATTTATTTTAAAAAAAACAGTTTGCTAGCAAAGATGAACTGTTGACTGCTCTAACAAAGGACGGCAGCTTGCCGTGGTTTTCCCGAGACGGCAGCACCCTGGAACAAAATTTTACAGTGTAATGCAACAGCGTGTGTAACAGCTGCGTGGCAATTGATAACTACTTGTAGCCCAGCCTCCACCAACAACCTGTGCGGCTGGTATCGCGCCGTGTTTTGGGTTTACGGTGCTACAGCTTTGCTCCAAGACATATACTATGGCACACCGACTTAGCGCTGTGACATCTTTCCACTGCAGCGAAGTTCATCTGTATGCAGGCCTCACCGTCGCCTGTACCCAGCCTGTTCCGCAGCACCGTGTCCCCAAGGCCGCGCAGCAAGCTCCTGCTCTGGCACTGGCCAAGGCTGGGGCCTGGCACTGCTGCCTGGGGCCTCGCGCTGCCACCTGGGGCCTCGCTTTCCCTCAGCAGCCTGCAGATGGGGTTTGGTGGGCCTGCTCTCAGCCACGAGCAGTTTTGGGGCACACAAGGGTCATACTAACACCGCAGGCCGGCGGTGCACTGAGGTTTGGTCAAAGCAAAACCCACAAACAGCTCCACGGGTGTCCCAGCACCCACAGCCCGGGGTCACTCCTCACGGCCCCTCACACCAGGCCGTGGGCACAGGCCTCGCCTCATGCTCCCCCACCGCCCGCCCCATGGACACCAAGGGCCTAAAACTCTGGCCCGAGGACACCAAACCGCCCCTGGGAGCCCTGCCAGCCCCCCGCGCCGGGCCACGAGGCGGCTGGAGGCGGCGGCCGGACCCTCGCGCACCGCCCGCGCCGCGCTGCCGCCTCACCGCGAAATGGAGGCCCAACGGCCGCCTCGTTAATTATTCATGAGGGGGTGTGGCCACGCCGCACGCGTGGCAGGGGGGATGCGTTCTCCGCATTGAGAGGGGGCGGGGTCTTATTGAATATTCATCAGGAGGGCGGGGACAAGAGGGCGGGGAAGCCGTGCGCGAGGCGCTCGCTTCCGGTTTCTCTCTCTCTCCTGCGCTGAAAGGGGCGGTGGGCGCAAAGGCGGGAAAATAACGATGACAAATTAGCACAAAACCCACGGAGAGGGGCGGAATTATTAATAACACCAATGAAACATTACTAGAAGGAAACACATCTGGGTAATTTTTTCCCTCCGGCAGCTACGTGACCGCCGTCAGCCCCGCTGACAGCCACCGCCCTGAACCTGAGCTGGTTTTACTCCGCGTTTGCAAACGTTCCTGTCAGCGGCCAAAGTCCGCCAACACAGGTGCACCTGCCCGCGTTACTGTGCCCACACCCCCCCTTTTAACCCTGACACTTGACTGAAATCATGCTTTAAAAAAAATATTTTAGAATAATAATTTAAATTTTCTTTCTTTCTTTTTTTTTTTTTTTCCCCACCCCCGGGACACAGACTGTGGTGCTCACCGGAGGCAGCGGGGTCTGCTCGCCCCACACGCCCCCGTCCCTCCGCTGCTCCTCTCAGACGCGGCCTGGCCGGGGGCTGTTTGTAAGGGAGAGAATTTCCCTGAGGTAAAAAAGAGCTTGTAAGGTGTTGTCTGTAAGTAGGCTTCGACCGTGAGACCTTCTCTGTCACCTGTGTGTAGGTTTGGGGGCGCAGGTCCCCGTTTTCAGCCCCGATTTGGGCAGGCGGTGGGGGGAGACAGGGCCGCGGAGGGCTGAGGAGAGCGCGGCCTAGCTGGCCGTTTGGCCTAAAGGTCTGTCACAGCCCAGCTGAATCTCCCCCAAAAGCACAGGTAAAAGGCCAGATAGAACCCCCTCCATCAGTACTGCAGTCTGAGGGGCAAACCCACCCGGGGCTGAGGAAAAAGCAGCAGGTGCTGGTGTTTCCCCTCCGCCTGGGGCCTGAAGGGACGAGCCGGCGCCAGGCCTCCCTCACGGCACAGAAACCCCCTCGCCACCGGCAGCAGGGGCAGGATTCCCCCAGCCGTGCTTTTTACTCAGGGTTATTCACCGATTTAGATGCTTATGGGACTGGTTGGCACTACCAATCTGAGGTAGAGACTGCAGTGTAAATAAAAATACGCTTTTTGTAAGCTGTGGGTGTAGGCCTGGGGGTTACGAGTACGAACATAACTGCACGGCTGTGCTCTAAGGTTTGTCATCCCTCTCTTGAACTCGTATGTTTTAATTTGTGCTGACAAGTGAAAAGAGAAAATTGAAAAAAAAAAAACAAAAAACGGAAAAAAACCCCCACACCTGTGGAGTTAATATTTGAAGCCATTCGTTTTATGCTCTCTGTGACCAGGCAGGGAAACGGAAACGGTTTCCAAGCCAATCTCCAAAGTAAATAACCTTTTGCAATAAATGTTTGCCAAATGCTAACACACACTCAGAGAAATATCAGGACAAGAGTGCATCCATTAGCAGGAGTTTAGCGACTGCTTAAGGAAGAGAACCATTCCAGGGCGAAAGTCGATGCTTTCTGCCTTGTAAACAAATTAGCTTATAGCAACAAATAAGAGGACCCTGCTTAGCTAATATTATGAGTTTAGCTTGTTAAATATTTAACATTTACCTTTCAATTTTCCAGTCTGGATTAAGCAGTTCTCTAAACAAGTGGTGTCCCAGCAGCAGATGGAGATGCACAGACCATTGCCCCGCTCTGGCTGAACTCCCTGTGAAATAAAAACCACGTTAAGTCGAAGAGGAAGCAAATGGAAGCTTTCAGCAAAGTCTCTAAGCTTTGGCTTTGAAACTCACTGCTTATAATAATTTTTATTTACATTCATTCTTTCTAGCTCTGCTCTAAAGTAAAATAGTAGCAGTCAATTCAACTTCAATCGGGTTGAACAGAAACAGACCAGAATTGGCTGAAAACCTCCCTTGTGGCAAAGAATTTTTTTTCTTCCAGATAACACAATTGCAGACCCAAGGTACAATTTCCATAAAACACTTAAAGATACCATAAATCCTTACAGTGCAGTCCTGCTAAAGAAAGTAAAGGGAAGGGGGGAGGAAAGTGTCGTAAAGATTGCAACTTTATTTCTGAAGTGTGAGTCAGAAATATGTATCAGATTTAGCCTTGAGCAAAGTTCAGTGGCGCTTTGGTTATAAACAGGAGTGGAGCTGCTTTGTATATTGTACACAAGTTGTCTTGAATCCACAGCTGCGTGTATAAAATTTCCACTGACTTCAGCCTTTGCTTTCTTCACTTTTAGAAGATAAACACTTCTTTTAAAGGTGTTACCTCTATTTTCTGTCTCTTGCCTGAGCAGCGTAAAAGCCTAATGAAACACTAATTTTAGGAGCAGTTACATTTGCTCACGAGCCTTGTGAAAGTTTAAACTCTAAGCCTCTTTAGCGTTCTAGAATTATACCACACCTAAATTAAAAAATGCTTCCAGTGAAGTATAACTTCCCGAAATGTACAATGCAAACTCTATCCAGCACACAAGGGCAAGTCGGCCAAGCCCACTGGTAACACTTGTAGCCCCGTATCCTCTCGGCTGTCAGTGCAGACAGTGCTGCCATTGTGGATGTGGCGATTTTGCTCAGTGGCGTATTCGAGAGGTCTGGCTTGCGTGCTTCAGTAATAAATACGAAGGATGTTTGGAACTTGTTTTCTGTAATTTTTGTAAATTTTTAATCTCTGAAACAATGAGGTCTATTCTCTGAGTGTATTTCCCACTGATGGTAACTGGGATGTTGCGCTACAGCTTGGACGGGTTCCAGTTGTGTTACTAGCAGTGCTGCCAGCTCTTGTAATTATACTGCAGCACTCGTTCTCTTTGGCAATTTCCCTGAAGCCTCAGCTGCTGGAATCAAGAAACAGTGTGAAGAATCTCAGTTAAAAAAAAGATAAAGATAGTGAAGCAGTAACTCATTGTTGCCTGACAATATGAAATATACCTATTCTAGGGACTCAAAAACCAGAAGGTGAATCAAAATAATGTATTTATTGATCTTTTAAAACTCATTACTTTTCAGACCTTCGTCAACTATCCCATGTATATGACGAGATTTTTCAGACTCCATTGCTGTGTCTACAATGGAGTGATTTCCTCTTAGCCTAGTTTTGAGTACACTGGTTTCCTCCTCTGAAAACAGGACTTTCATATTTCCTCTCCAGGTTAAATTTATGGGACTAACAGAACAATGACGTCGACTGCAGGGACCAGCTACAGCTTGATCCCTCACCAGAAATACCGGCGCAGTAGCCGTCGCTCCAAACAGTGCTACAACATCTTGGACACAGATTCCCTGTCTCTGCCAACACTTGGATATTTTCAAACACTTCCATTAGAGATCTTTCAGATGGTATTGAATTATCTTTCAGGTGAGAATCTGATAGGAAAGGTATTACTTCCAGGAGCTAAAAATTACAAGAAAAAATTTCCATTTAGAAAAAGCTGTTATTATTTAAAATGTTTTGGCTTTTAGCTAGTTGAAGTTATTTAATGTGTCGTATTCTCTGAACTTTCAGCTTTTATGTATGAAGAACCAACTTACCAAAACTTCAATAATTACAAACTATTTGAAGTGAGTTTTGCCTGTTATGTGTGAAAGTTATTCCTTAGATCTATCAATTTCTAATTACTACAGTTTTTTTGGCAAAGGAGATAAACAGTAATTAAATTTAGTTTTATTTGTAAATCTTATTTCTTGGCCTATTTTTGAAGTAAGATAAAGTTATTGACTAGTCATCGGCATTTTTCTTGCAGTAAAGATTTACAGGTGTTCCGGGTTTTGCTTTTTCAGTGAAGGATATCAGCATGCTCAGCATGGTGTCGAAAACCATCAGCAACCGCCTTATTAATTACATCTCAACCCCATCAGGAAACCGAAGGCTCTTATTGCAAGACTTTCATAACCTTGAGCTACCTGGCAAGAGAGAAGGATCTTATATTTTAGAGCACTACAAATCTCTAGGTGATCCTTTAATGCAAACGGTAACAATTAGGGGAGAATTGAACTCAGTTAAAAGGTTTCTTCTGGTATACGCATTGATCGGTAAAACGCTGAGGATATGGCCCAAATCATTTGCGCAACTCCCTCTGAAGGTGAAGTTCCTCCCCGTGCCAAATAGCCCACTCAAATACCATGAACCGGCAGGGGGAGGTGGGAGGAATTACCTGACATGATTCCAAAACCTCTTAGTTATGGAAAAAATAATGTATGTTCTGCCTCCTCTGTGTTTATTTTTTCATATGAAATGGCAAGGAGGGCTCGGGCAGAGGATCAGCGCTCAGTAGTAGGTGTTTCCAAATTTAGTTTGTTTGGACACCACCACTGGAAACTGCAGCAGAAACCAAGACCCCGAGGCCCCACGCTAGCTGAAGGAATTTGGCGGTTCAGACTGCCTTCCTGGATGGCTCTGGAGTAGCTCGCATTCCTCAGTCTGGGAAATGGAGCCGCAGCGCTTCAACGCAGCCTCATTCTAAAGTGACCCACAGCAGTTGCTAGTCTGCTTGCGATGTATTGCAGATCGCATTCCGCTGCTCAGAAAAGAAGTATGCTCATCACAGAAATGTTATCACAGTTGTCAGTGACTAGCATTCTCCTTGGCAGCTTTGTATCAGAGTTCAGAGACTAAAATGGGCATGAAGAACACATTTTCCTCTCCCTCTCAGCTCAAGGGCAGTGTGAGAATGTCAGCACTTCTGCTGTCATGGCATACCGGGTGCTAACCGAACCCTCTCTGGGTGAAAAGATTCACTTGTTCTTTCTTTCAGCAGCTCAGACCTCTTTTGGCATAGTGTGAAAAATAGAAATCTAGACAATGTGGGTTTGATGTTAACGAGGAGCACTGTGCATCCTTAAATTCAAAGTTGTTTGCTTTTTAACTTTCCTGTTAATCTTTAAAACACATCGATTCCAAGTCATTCAGCCCCTTACTCAGAAATGAACCATTCCCTCTTTGCATCCCAAGCACTGAAAATTTTCCTCATCCACCAGCAGTGTTCTATTGTAAGCAGTCCATGTAGGTTTTAAGGTATCTTAAAATAATCTTAGTGTTTTATTTTTCAAATTAAGCCTGAAGATCTACAAGGTTTTTTTTTTAATCAAAATTAGTTTGGGCTTTGTCGTAACCACATACAAAGTAGCAACTTGTTATTTAAATATAGGTGGGAACCCATTGCTATAGTAGGCCTAGTCGTAAAAACACAACATATTCAAAATATAAAGATCATTGGCAATATCTGTGTCATCAGTGGAGGGCTCAAGAGAACTTTGTGTTAAGAGGTCAGTTGGAAAATCAATATTTACAGCAGGAAAGTCTGGAGTCAATGGGAAAAATTCATTCCTGTCCAGAGAGCCTGAGCAGGGTCTGCACGTTACATAAATCTCACTTAAACTCCGAGGGGTCTGGCTCCACTCAAGTCCACGGTAAAATCTTCCAGTACTTGTAACGGGGTCAGAATTTCAGTCATTGTTTAAAATGGGCTTGAGTTATAAACGATCATGGGGCTGTCCTCCTTCACGGGGGGGATTTTACTGCACAAAACCAGGAGCAGCACCTTGTGCTCAACCCTTTTTGCCCAACAGAAGGTTCCCCACGCTGATGGCTGTGTTTGGATTTGCAGCTACAGTGTCTGAACAGTTCCAACTGTTCTTCAGGGAGTTCTCTCCCAAGTCTAATCTAGTCAATAGAAAAGTGACTTGACTGAGCTTTGGACCATGTCCTAGGCTGATGAATAAATTATATCCGTCATGTAGGAATGCTAGCACACTTCTAAACAAGGAAAGAGTCAATTCAGAACCCCAGTAAATGCATAAAGTACTTTTGGACATTGCAGAAGTTATGTATTTTTTGGGAGACGGACAATTGAGGAAAAAAAAAGTTGGTTTTGGTTTTTTTTTCAGAAAAGCAGATACTTTTCTGTGGGTTTCTTGATTGATTAACAAACAAGATGCATGCATCTAATTCTGGTAGAAATTAAATGCTGTTAACCCATTTTCTATCAGGAGTGTAGAAAAAAAAATGCTGCTTAACAAACAGCTGTTCCACACTATAATGAACTCCAGACTTTGACATCCTAAACACATACCATTTCAGTCCTGTATAGGAAAATAATTTTACCTCTTAGCTATGTTTTACATTAACACAGTTTAGAATATTTTCTTTTTAGAGCATGTGGCTATCTCAAAAAAATTTTGGAAGCTCAGCTTCCCATGATGTAAGGGGAAAACCAGCGTTCCCGGGGGTACTGTTAAAAGAGGTGCAACAAGTAACATTTATATCCAATATTTTTAGCAGCTGTAATCCTAAAACCAATCTAGTAATTTTAATAGGGCTCCAACTGTGACTAACAGGGACTAAACCAAGACAATAAACAAGTTACAGCACAGGAAGCCCACACAGCCCTGACAAGGTTTCTTTAGTAGAAGATGTCCCTGCTACAAAAGCATCCGCCCCTTCCCAAAGCACCGATCAGCTCTGTGCTCCTCTTGTTGCCTCCCAGTAGCAGCTCTTTCTCACTCGTATGTGCACGCTTGCGATGGGAACGCGTAAGCACACTCAGTACATGTATGTACATGTATGTATACTCACAGGCATGTATGTATTGGTTCTGTTTGCAGGGCTGCTGCTTAAAAGATGCACGCTCCTATTGCCTACGAGGGACAGGCTGAAGTATATGCAAAGGGTTCTCTCAGAAGTAAGTTCACATTCCTTTCACTAGTGTTTCAAACTCTTCCTTGGCCTGGCAGTGGCACTTCTATAGGGCAATTGTTAGAGGGTTATGCCTTTTACTGTCCCTTTGCTGGAGTTTATTACCACAGGGTAATTAATTTATTGATTTGAAAACAGTCTCTTTTTAATAATATGAGAAAAGCCTCAGCCAGCATATCGAACACGAGGCTGTTCTACTGAGATTTCATATCCCAAGATCAGTGGTTTCCAACTTTTCTTCAGCGTGTGGACTAGTAGAAATTTTGCAGTGGAAGAACACAGCTCTTCTTAGAAATGTTATTCTCCTGAAAACAGGGTTGCTCTTCCCAGCTGACATTCACACACCCATTTAACCACAGTTTTGAACATGATGCTGAGCCATAACACAGGTGCTGTCACTTGTTTCCTTACACAATAAGGGAAGAGAATCCTTCTGAACCTGTTTGATCAGGATTGATGTACACAAGTAGCACAGAGAATTTTCAATCACAGGAATTAGCTTATGGCCAGCTAAGATAAATTACTGGTGTTTTGCACTTGCAGGTTTCCTGTTTTAAACTTAACGGTTGTCCAAGTCCTTTGCAATGTTTAGGATTACAGTGCTACGGGGTATTTTTACAGGTACAGTATCTTTATGGAGAGAAGGCAAGTACCACAAATATATATATATATAAATTCTAAATTAATCTGTGGTTTTGCAATATATTGAGAAGTATAAGATAGTTTTGAGCCTTGGGGGGTAGGGGGGAAGGTATTTGTTCACACAGTTCTCGGAATTGCCTTTCTGGTTGTTAAAGTTGCTGATCTGACTCTTGAGAATTCCTTGGTCTGGATTTCACTGCCAACCAGTCTGGATTTTGATTAGCGATTTATTATCTAATAAGACATGGGAGAAGGGGAGCATTTTATTACACAGCTTCAAATTCACAAATCAAGAGCAGAGATGTTTAGTTTAAAAGTAAATGGCTATACACATCATATGCCAGAATATTTTAGTTAGCTTGTGGTAGCTTAAAATTAATTTTAAAAAATCAGTTTCAAATTACTTCAGATATGCCGCAAAACATTAAGGGTAGGACCTTTTTAACTTCTCGAGATGTTTAATTGTGAAGTGTGAGAATTGCCATAATGGAGGCTTCACTGGAGAATAACTTTGTTTAAAAAAAATAGAGAAATAATTTCTCCAACAGGCATTTTGAGCACATTTTAAGTGCATTTAAGTATTAGAATCTTGTGCATACAGGTGCTGTGTTCGTATGTAGCATTAAAGTATTTGATAAGAGAAAAAAGTGTTATTATCTTTCCATGGTTAAGAGCTACAGATAATTGTTTCTGCTGGGACATTTGTCTTTGTAGCAAATACCTTTGTGTACTTTTCCACGTAAGGTTCTAAAATAAGAGCTTGGCCCAGAGCGTGGAACACCATTAGCAGCTTTTGATTCTAGGCTGAATTAAGCTCAAGTACAACCTCTGCCATAACGTACAGCACCTCTGTAGCAGATAATGGTTTCCCTGCGCTCATCAGGGAGATGCTGTGCAGGCACCACACTCCAGGTATGACACCTTCCCTCTCTGTTCTTCTGGTAAATTGCAGGACGGATTCTATTTATCTAATATGAGAAATGGCACCGTGACCTAAACCGACGGCTCAATCTATTCGTTTTTAACCCCCTTTCTTTTGTAATCTTCAGATCCTAATAGCGGGCTGGGATGAACTAGAGTGTCACCGGGTGTTCAACTTCCTCTGTGAGCTGAGCAATTTACCCCGCAAAGTACAGACGGTTGTCAGCAGCAAACCGGGTAATCATCAAAGCAGACAAAAAGTCCTACAAAATCACAATGCGCTATCACGGAGAAGTCAGAAAATGGATCTTGATTACTGCAAACAAAATGTGTCTAGAATTGAGAACGTTTTAGCTCAACTAAGTCTCATAGCACCAGTCCTTTCCCAACTCTACCAGCTCCAGTATTACTGGAAGAATGTCCAGCAAGTGGGCATTCTAAAGCCAACACTTGGCCTTCATATAGCTGAATGCAGCTATTTTTTTTTTTCACAAAAACAGAGATAAGTGCTTTTGTCTTTGACATGTACGCTGTAGTGAAGAGAGCTGTCTTGAGAGGCATTTAGGTTTTTTGAATAATTCCATTATCAAACCAATGCGTAAGTTACGTATATACATGAACAGTAACACAGGCTTGAATCTTTCCTACTCTACACCAAGCCAGACTCAGGAAGTAACAGCCCAGAATCTGATTAAAGCTTTAAGAAAATCCTTCTTTCTCTTCCTATTAAAAAAAAAAAAAAAAGTGATAATCTGTATTGTGCAAGCCTTAATGTATTTATAATATCTCCATTCTTTTACCCCAGGAAGTGCCCGAAAGCTAGAGCTGCGGATAAGGTTATACTGTCGTAGCGTCTTGTTGAACCACTGGATTAATCGAAGCGATTCTGCATTTTGGTTGACTCGTATCTTAAAGCCGTGGCCCATGGTCAATCAAGCTCGCCTGCTGTATATCATCTTTGGGCCAGTGTCCTCTCTTGATGGCAAGTAGCCAGGGGGTTTATTTTCAAAGTTTGTTCCCCGAGAGCGAGATTTCCTTGCAGGATGCAGCATCTCTGAAAACCAAGCTTTATGCAAATAAAATGTAATCATATTGCCTAGAAAAAAATTGCTCTGCTTAACCAGATCTCACTAACATATGTAAAATACATAAATGAGATATATGTATGCATATACATATACACATATAAAAAAGTTACAATCCAAGTGAAGAAATTGCACCTCTGCTCCTCTATTTTCCCCTGTTTAGGGCAGTGTTAGCTCAAATGCACTTCAGCATGTTTCCCTGCAGAAAAGCGTGCTTTCTCACTTCGTTATTAGACCAGGGTTTCTTTAAATCGCCCTTTGATTCATGCTGCAACTTCCACTGTCGCTACTAACATGACAGATGGAAAAAATCTCACTGTCACAAAGACTGAGCTGTGTGACATGAATTCCCTCCTCTGACTCTGCTGTAAGACCCCATTCAGCACTTTCCTTGTTTAAAAAAAAAGTTACTTTGTCACTTACCAGCAATTGTGGTTAATATATTGCTCAGGACATGTGGTTTGGCAGAAAATGATAGAAGGACCAACAGATGAGACCAGTCTGAAAGGCCTGGCAGATGCAATTAAACTGCTGTACGATACAGAAGCTAGAGAATGGACAGCAGATGATGTTATCAGTCTTGTGGATGAGCTGTCAGGTACGTTTTCGCCTTTATCATGAACCCAGAGGATTTTATGCTCATGTCCTCCCGATCTGGCAATAAGTGTTTCAGGCACACTTGGGAAACAGGCTGCAGCGTTGCTCACAGTAGCTGTGGTGTAACTGGAAAAGTCATTACGCTGGGAAGCCAGGCAGTAGCTGGGGATGAGAGAAACCCAGCACCGCTTACAGATTCAGGCTGTCTTTCCCCGTTGTGAAATATTTTAAGAATCCACACAGACCTTTAAAATTCAAGTCTTGTCTAGCCATTATTGCAGAAACATTGTCCAAGCTGTGTAAGCTGAAAACACAGTGTTTGTTCAAGCCAAAATCCTACTGAACAATGTTAACGGCTGCACTGGAAGTTAGTTTTGGGTGAGATTATATCACAGAAGCTATTGTGAAGAGCTCTAACTGTACTGCTGGTAGGAATTGCTTCTACGACTTCATGGCTGCAGTTGTATTCCAGAGGGTGTCCTCTCACCAATTCTGGTTACTTATCAAAGCCAACAATTCATAAATTCACATCTTTCAGAGTAAGTTATTGAACAAAAAGAAAGGAGTGCCATTAAAATCATTACAATTCTGTTTTGTTACAAAGTTGTTCCCCGGGAGTGGCTCATGGAGAACAATGCTCGGCTTCTTATTCTGAGTGGAAACAACATCTGCTTCACTTTCATGGCCAGTAAAGCTGTGAACGGGAGAGTCGTCGAGTTAGCCAGGCTCATGGTCTTCCTGGCTTTGGTGAGTCCTACCGAGCAGAGCCAGCTTGGGCCTTTTGTCTCTTTACCCCCAGATTTGAATGCTGCTCCCCCGTCTACTCCTACATTCCAGGAGTAACTCCAGCAAGGGGCTTGGTGCTCTTCCACCCCCCAGTCCCTGCCCTGCACATCCCTCCAAGCCAGCAAGCCTGGCCTTGAGGAGAAGTATCTCTAGCAAAAGGTTGAGGAATTCCTCCGTNGGCTTGGGCCTTTTGTCTCTTTATCCCCAGATTTGAAAGCCCCGCCTACTCCTACATTCCAGGAATAACTCCAGCAAGGGGCTTGGTGCTCTTCCACCCCCCGGTCCCTGCCCTGCACATCCCTCCAAGCCAGCAAGCCTGGCCTTGAGGAGAAGTATCTCTAGCAAAAGGTTGAGAAGTTCCTCCATTAGCGTGCCAACAGTAAGAACAACCTCTATGTCCTGGTGACAAACCCTAAAAGGCGTGTTTCTAATATTTCCTGTGTACACCAGGTCTGTGAGAAGGACCTGTACTGCATGGACTGGGCAGTGAAAATGATGCAGAAGGTCTGCAAAGTTTTCAGCACTCCGGGGGAGAGAAACAACTTCCTACAGTGCGTGGAGAACGCCTTCGCGCACATGATCATGGACACGCTCCAGGCAGTCCTGTCCGGTAAGAGCTCTGCGACCGGGAGCTAGCGCTGACCGAGGCACCGAGCGACGCAGTTAGCGTGGCATCGCAGCCCGTCCTCCTCCCCTCTCACCAGGAGGAACA
>VZTO01017826.1:29266-61280 GCA_013400615.1 Syrrhaptes paradoxus
TGCTGGATTTTTTTTTTTTTTAAACATTTGCAAAGCAATAAAATTCTTTATGAAATTTCCATTCCCGTAAGAGCTGGAGTGGCAGTGGGAGAAACTAGTGACACACATGAGACCAGCTGAATGAGCTCATGGAACTGTTGGGGGACCTCTAAGTGTTTGCAGCGGAGTTCTGGGTGGTTTGCTCCTCTGAGGCTGCGTCAAGACGCACGGAGGAAGCGGGCTGGGGGCCTCTGGTTTGGGAACATAAACTGCATTCTTTTCCCACTGTGTGTGTTTGCATACACAATAAAAATGACATGGTTTCCATATTTGATGTGCATACACAAATTGAAAAATGTTATCTTAGTTCAGAACTGAAAACATTTTGATCTTTTAATTTTGTTTTCTCTTGGGAATCAGGGGGGGAACAGACAGACAGAACTGGAGAAGCACGGCTACATCTTTCCAGTTTGCCAGGCTCTCTCTCACCAACTCTTACCTTCCCTGACAGAAGTGCTCCATAGAGCGTCTGTTCAGTTTTAGCAGAAAGAGGTGATTCCTGAAAACTGCTTTGATCAAGCACTGCGTTTGTTTTCCCCCCAAAACTCCAGGTGCCTTTTCACCACAGAGCAGAAGAAACTTCCAGTCCCTTTCCTGAGCTGTTGGGGTGGATTTGCCTTTGCAGGACTTTGCGATGTTGGAGACACGTTTAAAAGCACGTAGGCTAAGATCACAGTTCCATTGAAGTATGTAAGTGTTTGCTACTTAGCAAAGGTTTTGTTTTCTTCTATCTTGCCTTCAAACCAAAAGCATGTAATGCATAATAAAAACCACTTACTGGGCGTTGTTCACAGCATGGCTGTTTTCTTCATGTCACCAGTAGCCACCTTCTCCTTCTCAGTCTCGTCCCAAACGTTCTCATGTTCCTCCAGGGCCAGGTTTGAGCTGCAATGACCCACGTTGTGCTTGGAAAGCCTCAACTGCTGGGAGCAGCTCAATGGGAAGGATTGATCTCAGCTGCCCCCAGTTACACCAGTAACGAGCTGGCAGCAGCCCTGCAACAATCTGCTTGGAAGTTTGCACATTAAAAATTCTTCCATTTGTTGAATGTACAATTGCAGGCGGGATCTGGCTGCACTGAGTGGATACAGGACATGAATTCACTGAGGATCTTTGCAGCGTGCCGGTAGATGGCAGAGGTGAAATCTTCCCTGAGAGGAGCATCTGCCAGCAACCGCTTCCAACATCCCTTTTTCTCACTGTTCGAAGGTTCTGAGAGCTGCGATACTACCATTGTGCTGCAGCTACGTGTTATTTCTGAAGTGAGCAAAATGCAAGAGTCTCTCAAATGTCAGGGAACTGAATGCCTCCAAACTGATCATTAATGAACCCAAAATACGAGAGAAAACAGACTCGTGTGTACAGTGAGAGGGAAACGCAGCCAAGGAGCCGCTGAGGCGGAATGCCACAGCCCCGACCGCGGCCCTCCCTCCCTTTGTCCGCAGGAATCGCTACCAAGAAATAATCTCGAGAGATGGAATCCCGAATAATGGAGCAGAGCCGTGAGCCATCCTCCCGGCCCGTCGGACGTCTGGCGTGTCACGCTGCTGCGCCGTGCCGCGACGCAGAGCCCCGCGGGGCTGGCGGAGGTTCGCTGCCAGCGCCTGTCTCATCTCCCGGGACCGAGGACGCAGCGGCCATAAATTACAGCCCGCCACAAGGGATGCCATTATGCGAGCGCGGCGATACAGGAAAAGTGAGTTCTTTGATTCACTGGCAGCAGCCAACAGAGATGAAATGTCAGCTCTGCCTGCACCGGCTCGCTCTCGCAGCGGATCCTCCAGGAATGCAAGTTTTATGTGTCTGCCAAGTGTGAAATATCGATGGCGTTATTAATGATCATTAACTGCTCTTTTTCTTACAGACAAATAGCTCAGCAAGCGTTTGGTGTCGGTTTTTGCAGCGTTCGTACGTACGCCAGCCTTGCCACCAGACGAGGACTTTCCTTCCCGAAGGATCAAAGCTCAAACCCACCAAAGCGCCGCTTCCCAAACCGATTTTTATTTGAAAATGGAAAATTCACATTTTTATTTGAACTGGAAAATGACACCAGCCTCCTTTTCCAGCATCACCCTCTGGTCGGCTCTCCCATGGGACACCTTGGGGCTGACGGTGTCCAGGCGGGGAGCCCTCGGGCAGCGCCGCCAGCGCAGCCGGGACGGGGATCCCAGAGGAAACGGTGATTTTTGTCCTGCTGCCGCGGGGAGTGGGTAAACCCCCCCAGGATGAGCAGCAAAGCCGTGCCCAGAGCCGGGCTGCACCCTGGCTGCAATCCGAGCCGCGGAGCACCGCATCCCATCTGCTCAGGAGCCATCCCTGCCCACTGCGCCCGTCTGTCTGTCTGTCTGTCTGCAGACACCTCTGGAGGTTTTGATCCCTGTGCAGCCCCTGGCTGCTGGGTTGGGTCGCTTCACCCTCCTGTGTTGCAGACTGTGCTGCAGAGCTGGCGGGTTCCTAAGGCTCTCCGAGGGGAGAGGGGCGTTCGGAGTAAGAGAAAATGCTTGTTCCTGGTTTCACACTCAGCTGAGTTTCCATTCCACGCATTCCTCCTTGCTCACTCTCCCTTAATCACCGCAGATGTTGACATCAGATACAGACTCACCAAGCGGAGGTTATTGAGAACATGACTTATGCTTGGAGAAATTCCTCCCAGAATATTTCCAGCTTCTGATTTTCGACTATATTTGGTGGTGGAGCAGCGAGGGGAAGATTTTCTGCATCTCCGGGGCTTGGCTCCCGGGTCGCTCGCGCTGGGGCTGGTGCATCGAGAACACGCTGGGGAGCAGAGTCACCGGCTCCGCGATTCTCTCGGGAGTTTCACTAACAGGAAATTGCAGCGTCAAGAATTCAGCTGGCAACGCTGACCGCATCCAGCATTCCCAGACTCTGAAATCCCTCTTTGTTCTCTAAACACCCTCTTCTGAAAGTCTTATCGGCCGATCCCAGCGTGCCCCGGCAGCGCCCGCACAGCCCCTGCCCTCCCTGGACCCTGTGTTCTCGCACCCGTTGGCGGGATGGTGCTGGGTTGGCTAATGGGCAACGAGGTGTTTTTCCCATCACGGATATTCCAGGTGTTTATTGCTTACAGAAAAAAAAAATATCCCTGGGAGAGACCGAGCATATTAAATTTTCAGTCTGAAAACAGCGCTGGGCGTGACAGCGTAAGGGCAAGGATGGACGTGGGGCTTCGTAAAAGGACGGGAAAAACCCTCCTGGGTCCCAGACACCTTCCCAGACCTCTCCAAGCTGGGGGAAACGAAGCTCTGAAACGTTCTTTCCGTCCCACAGAATTTTCCATCCTATTAAAAATGTTCCTTTTTCTATGCTGAGATGAACCGAGACCTCCTGGAGCTTCCCTGAGCGCTGACGGGGGACCTGAGTGAGGGTGGCTCGGTTCGGACCCCCCAGTGCCCGGACCATCAGTTGCCCCTTATGCCGGTGGTCTCGGCGGGGTTCACGGGCTCGCGGGGTGCCCTGCAGCTCTCCGCCGAAGCAGGGTTTGCCCCCGGGGCCGTGTGTGCCCCAGCCCCGCGGTCGCCGCCAGCAGACACGCTCACCCTCCCGGGTCATTCCTCTTTATTTCATTGCCTTGAATAATTTTCATTAAAAATAGAAGTGCTTTTCTAAAATTAAACCCAAACGACCGACCTCATCCCACGGGGCTGCACCACAGGGGTGGGGGCAGGACCCTTCGCACCCCCCCGGGATGCTGCGTGCGTCACCGGGAGCAACCCGCATCTTGGCAGCGGGACGTCCCCTCTCCGCGGCCACCCCCGCCACCCCATTCCCCTCCTTGGCCGCAGCCGACGAGCCCCCTCCGTGACACCGGTGCCTGCCCCGCATGGCTCCGTGCTCAGCGCGGGGCGGCTGGCCGCGGGCAGGGGTTAACGCTGTTCCAGAAGGCTCCGAGAGACACGGACCAGGCGGTGGCTGTGGGAGAGAAAAGAGACGCTGGGCTGAGCCGGGGGGGACCCCAAGATGCTGAAGGGTGGGAGCAGCAGCGGGTGCCAGCACCGGCACTGGCAGCAGCCCCCCCTTCACCCGGCACAGGGGCAGATGCACCGGGACCCCCCCCTTTGCTCCATTAAAATGATGCAACCGGGCTCGCTGCTTGCTCTCCCCGAAGCTGTTTTATTTCTGTCCCTGATGGGAACAGACACCCCGAGTCTGTGCTGCAGAGGCGGCGGTTCCGAAGGGGAAGGGGCTGATGGACCCAGCGGGGATGGACCGGCAGCCGCACGATCGCTGTCCTCCCTGCAGCCCCCAGCAGCTGCGCGGTGCTGGCAGCTCGGCCGCCTCGCCCAGGCCGCCAAAAAACAGCAGCGTCAAAACCCAAACCCTCCTTCCCCCCCCTCCCCGGCCACATTTCTTCCCCGAAATTAAAACCCGGTGGGATGGGGAGCAGCCGGCTCACCTGGACGATGCTTCGACCTCCAGGCTGCTGCTGAGCCGCATCTTCACCAGCATCACTCTAGAGCATGTAGATGATGTAGGAGAGGATCACCAGGCCGATGATGGCAAAAAACATCAGGATGAAAATATCCAGCATGGTGGGGCCGGCGCTGGCGGACTCCCCGCGGCGTGGAAGGGGGGATGCTGGGCAGATCGCCAGCCCCCGCCGCTGCGTCCTCCCCTCCCAACCCCGGCGGCTCCTCCGCTCAGGATGCAGAGATGATGCCGGAGCTGACGGAGCCGCTTTCCCGCAGGCGGAAAATAAAAGGATGAACGCAGGCGGGGAGACGGGGCTTCAGCCTCGCTCAGCACAGCCAGCGGCTCCCCGGGGGCACCGGCTGCCTGCTGGGGGGGGCTTTGCTCCTGCTTCTTCCCACCCGAACTGCCCAGATGATGGGGGTGCTTATGGTGACCCCCCCAGTGCAGCTGGGAAAGGGTCCGACCCTATGGGGAAAGGAGCAGAAATGAGCTCTGGCCATCGCAAAGCCGTGTCGGTCCGTCCCGACCGCTCTGACCTCCCACCCCGGGGTCCCGCAGCATCCTCTGCTCTCGGTGTCACACCTGCTGCAGGACGGTTTGAGTTTTAAATGAGCAGCAACAGCCACAAAGACTTTTTATTTTAATTTTTTTGGCTAGTGCTGTTTTTTATTTATTTTATTTTATTTGCAAATAACCCCCTTCCCCACACACCATAAAGATTTTCTTCTCCCACTCCTACACGTCCCAGTTCCTGCAAATCCCACCTGGAGAGGCTGCAGCGGCCGAGCCGTCGCCGGGGCCGGCTGCAGGACCCGGTGTCACCGTGCCGCGCTTCTGGACAGGACCTGGTGTCCCGGCCACGCTGCCCGGAGCAAATCCGGCACCTTCCCGGGTGGGTCTGGTCCCTGGAGCAGCCGCCAGCGGGGTGATGCCTCCGCCCTGCTCCCTGCACGGGTTTCCCCACCTTGGCCCGTGGCTGCGTTTCGAGGGGGATTTCCCGGGGCTCCGTGGTACCCAGCACCGCGGCCGGAAGGGTTCCGGATGCTCCCCGAGAGCAAGGGATGAGCCAAGAAGCCGCATCCCCGCTGGGCTCCCAGGGATGCTGGTGTTCCCCGCTCCCAGCAGAGACCAGGACCCCGGCTCTGGCAGCACCCCCCCCAGACCCGAAATTCCCCCCGTGTCCCAGAGGAGCAGGAAAACAGCCGGAAAAAGCAACTGCAGTCAAAGCCAGCACCATGGGCAGGTAAAAATTATAATTTTATTTTTAATTCGAGTAAACCGGGAAGAGAATCGGTTGGTTTGTTCCATTCCATGGTTTGGTTAAAAAGGCCAAATAATTTTTTTTTTTTTTTTTTTATTGGTGGGTGCTCAACCCGACGGGAAGGAGTACACAAGGACAAACCCCAATCAAGCGACGGATCCAGAAGAAAACACGTTCTAAGCTCAGCACCGAGACACAACCGGGGGAAGCTGGGATGGACGAGGTCTATTTTACACGTGATGAGAAGCAATTGAGCTTTTAATTTTATTTTTTTTTTTTTACTATTTTATTTATTTATTTATTTTAAATACAGGTTTAGGTGCTTTCCAGCTATGAAAAAAGGCAAAAAAGTGCATAAGTCGAGAGCAAAGGCAGAAATCAAGCAGTAAGAGGTTTGTTTCCCGTGGCAGGGGAGAAGGGGTGGGTGTGGGGGGGGGGAAGGACAATGGTTTCCAGGTAGCATTTAAAAAAGGTCCGTATATACCAAACATCGGTGCCTGGGTTATTTGGTCCATTAAAAAACGGTTTATTCACATTGGTGCTCCCCCCCCCAAATCCCAGACAAGAACGTGATCAACAGGATCAGAGGGGAGATGCAGCCCCCCCCCGGCTGCCCCCTCGCCCCTGCGCTCGTGTGTTTTAGCACCAACCGGGATTCCCACCCCGTGCGGCCACCCCAGGGCTGGGGTCCCACTGTCACCCCGAGGGGACGGCGGTGCCAGGAGCCCCCGTCACTCTCCCCCGTTCCCTCGCAGACGGCTGGGCATGGAGCCAGGAGCAAAACTCTCCCGTCTCACGCCCTCCCGGGGGGGTCTGTGCCCCCCAGAACCCCCTCCCGGCCAGAACAGTGTTTGCTCCAGCAGCCCCCAACTCCGGTCACCCCAAACCAGCCCCGTCCCCAACTCTGGTCACCCCAAACCAGCCCTGTCCCCAACTCCAGTCACCCCAAACCCAGCCCCCTCCCCAAACCAGCCCTGCAGCCCTGTGGGCTTGGAGAAAGGGGACCGCAAGAGCCGGGGGGGGATCCTCTGCCCCTCTGCGAGATGGTCCCCAAGGATGTGTCCCCAAGGATGTTGTCCCCAAGGAGTGTCCCCAAACAGAGCCATGGAATGTCTCAGCTCGGCCGCTTTGGTCCCCAGCTTCCCCCTGTTCCCATGGGAAGAGCAACACGGCAGCTTCCCGGCAAGGGGACGGTCCCCTCGGGCTGCCTGTCCCCATGGTCCTGATGTTTGGTTTCTGTGACCCGGGAGGGGAGCATCCCGCTCCTCCCTCCCCGCACAGGCTTCCAGTTATACTGGTCCCTGTCCCGCCCCAGGACCGCCGGAGCCCAGCAGCGAGGGGACAGGGACGTGCTTTGAGATTTTGGTCTGTGACGTGACCCCAAGTCAGCGGTGGCCCCAAAAGCCACCACGGCTGGGGACCAACGAGAGGTGGGGGGTGTCTCAAGCTGCCAAACCCCCGCCTCTGCCCCCCAAACCGGAGCTGCTGGAGGGGACAGTCACGCAGGAGGGTCCCCAGGGCGGTGGCAGAGGGGGGGGATCGTTCACACGTGGCTCAGAAGAGGCACAGGGATGGGGGTGGTGGGATCAGATCCCCTACCCGGGGTGGGGGGCTCAGGAGGGTCCCAAAAGCCCCGCAGCAGCAAGAGAAAAGGAGGAAGATTTGGGGAGCGACCACTGCGAGGAGGCGGCTGCCCTGGCACACAGGGGTCTGGGGACCCCCAAATCCCCCCCAAAGGGATGCTGGAGCTGCAGGGGGGAGGGGAGGTGTGGGTGCTGCAGGGGAGGGGGGGACCCCAGCCCATCGGCAGCGGCTGCTCCTGTCCCTGCGCCCGGCTCGGCCCCGGAGGGATGCGAGAGCCGCTTCCAGGCTGGGCGGAGCAAATCCCCGGGAGAGGAGATTTTTTTTGAGATTTTCTCCATTTTGAGGACTGGAGGGAGCAGAACCGCTGCACGGGACGAGCTGGAGCGGTGCCGGGGGAAGGCTGCCAGCCCATCGTTCCCATTGCCCCGGGCAGCCCTCGCCCCCTCCACGCAGCCCCTCTGTCCCTCCCCACGGAGCAGCGGGAATTTGGTCCCAGCGGAGGGTCTCCTCCTCCCTTCACCGGGGTCCCGGCGACTCTGGCTGCATCCCCCAGGGCCAAGGGGAGGGAGGATGGAGACCAAAGGAGAAGGAAAGCTGCGGGGGTTTGGTCTCCTGAGCCCCCAGCATCCCTCGCAGCCGCTCCCTCGGTCCTGACAGAGCGAGAACAAAGCGAAAATGGGACGAGAAGGGGGGGCGGCGGGAACAGAGAAACCGAGACGTCGGGACGCGGCTCCGGCGGGCGAGAGGAGCCCACGGGAGGAGGGATGCTGGGGCAGAGACACACACACACACAGAGGGGCTGGCGAGGGTGGGGGGCTCGGCTGTCCCCCCCGCCCCGGCCCCTCGGGGGGCTCAGATGGCCTCCACGTAGTTGGCGGGGAGCATTCCCGTGTCGCCCGTGCGCTCCACGGTCCCGTACATCCACCCGTCGTCGATCTGCTGCACGTTGATGATGGTGTCGCCGTCCTGGAAGGAGACCTCGTCCTCGTCGGCCGCGTTGTAATCGTAAACGGCGCGGAAACGCTTCTGGGGAGGGGGGAAAGAGAGGGGTCAGCGGGCACGGACCCTCCTCCTGGGGGGGGGGTCCCAGGGCAAGGAGCCCCCCCCCAAACCCCACTGGATGCGGGAGGGTTTCACCCAGCGCAGGGATGCTGGTGCCCAGCGTTACACCCTTCCAAACCGCTCCTTCCCAGCTCCGGGCTGGGGGGCAGACCCCGACCCTGGGCGGTGGAAGCTGGGGGGCTGTGGTGACCCCCGGGGGCCGCACTCACCCCCCCTCCCGAAGGAGCGTTGCGCTGCGTGGAGGCTGGTGCTGCCGGCTCCTTGTAGCCGTAGGACTGAGACGTCGGCTGCTGCTGCTGGTAAACTGGGGAGGGGGGGAAACGGGTCCGTTAGCCAGAGCTGGGCTGGGGGGGGACACGCAAAGCCCCTCACCCCGAAGAGCTGGCTGCAGCCCCCGCAGCCCCCGCCTTACCCGGGGTGCTGGGCTGGACGAGGTGGGACGGCTGGTGCTGCTGCTCCGCGGGTCTCCGGTAATTGCTGCTCTCCTGGGAGTTCCTGCGCTCCAGCTCAGCACCCTCGCTGGGGCTCGGGCCCATCCTGCTCCTCTCGAACTCTTCGTGGTATTTGATCTGCGGGCACAGGAGGGGAAGGAGCGGTCAGAGCACACGGGGACGGCTCTGCAGCACGGCCACGGGGCTGAGCCCGGACCCCAGCACCGGCGGCAGCTCCCGCAGCCCTTCGCCTTGTCCCAGCTCATTTATTTTTGTCCCCAAGGACTCAGCATCAGCCCTCCCGGGGGCTCCCCCCTCTCCCCAGGGACAGTTCTCAGCCCCCAGCCTGCGGCACACAAAGGAGAGGGTTTAAGTGTCCGATGGGTGAGATTTGCAGTTTTTTTCCAGGTGTGGCAGAGATTCAAGACCCGGCTCCAATCCCCCAGGAGTGCGGAGCAAAAGCAGCTCCAGGGACCCCCCCAGCCCCCAGCCGAGGACACTGGGACAGCGCGATGCTCATTAGCGGCTAAATGTTAACGAACTCCCCGCGTGCTGCTGAAGGCAGACATGCCGCGGGCTCCCGCGCCCCGGGAGCACAGGGTGGAGGGTGGGCAGGGGGCAGGTCCCCCCCCGCGCCCGCCGCAGCCCATGCCGCAGCTCTACGTGCCAGCGAGCATCCTCCTCCTTCGCCATGGCAACACCCAGCCATCCATCCCCGGCCACGGACCCAGCACCCGGGCACGGCTGGGGGCTGCGGGGTGAAGGACGGAGCTCGGGCATGGTTTTCACGGGATTTTTCCAAGAGAGAAGAGCTGGGTCTCTCCGCAGACACAGGACGGAGCTCCCCTCCCAGGAGGGCGAGGGAGGATGAGGATGCTGCCGTGCAGCCCCCCCAAACCCCTCCATCTCGGCACCCAGGCAGAGAAAAAGCCGTGGGAGCTCCCGGCGAGGCTGCTCGGGTGCCGCAGCCACCGGGAGAGGGGGGCTGCAGGCAGGAANCGGGGCTGAGCCCGGACCCCAGCACCGGCGGCAGCTCCCGCAGCCCTTCGCCTTGTCCCAGCTCATTTATTTTTGTCCCCAAGGACTCAGCATCAGCCCTCCCGGGGGCTCCCCCGTCTCCCCAGGGACAGTTCTCAGCCCCCAGCCTGCGGCACACAAAGGAGAGGGTTTAAGTGTCCGGTGGGTGAGATTTGCAATTTTTTTCCAGGTGTGGCAGAGATTCAAGACCCGGCTCCCAATCCCCCAGGAGCGCGGAGCAAAAGCAGCTCCAGGGACCCCCCCAGCCCCCAGCCAAGGACACTGGGACAGCACGATGCTCGTTAGCGGCTAAATGTTAACGAACTCCCCGCGTGCTGCTGAAGGCAGACATGCCGCGGGCTCCCGCGCCCCGGGAGCACAGGGTGGAGGGTGGGCAGGGGGCAGGTCCCCCCCCGCGCCCGCCGCAGCCCATGCCGCAGCTCTACGTGCCAGCGAGGCAGGGAAGCGGCTGATGCTGCTTGTCCCACCCTTGGGGCTGGTGGCAGCGGGCGGGGGGACCCTGGGGACCACACGCAGCCGTGGCACAAACCAGGAGCAGCTGCAGCAAAGGCTCCTGAGACCCCGATGGGGGACATGCAGGAGGGTCACGAGATGCCTGGGTTGGAGAGTTAACCCCGGCAGGTTTTCAAGACGCCGCAGCCCGGGCAGAGCCCCCCCGGCCCCCCCGAGGTCACAGCAGCATCACCCAGGGGCGCGCAGCCGCTCACGTTGCTGATCTGATCCTGAGTCTTTTTGATTCTCTGCAGCTCCGGGGTGTCAGCCACCACGCTGAAGCCTTTCCCCTTGTTCTTCTCAAACTCCTCCTTGTAGCGAATCTGGGTACGAACAAGAAAAAAAAAATAAAACAAACCAGATTGAACCCCGGGGGAAAGCTGGCGAGCAGCAGCTGGGTCAGCGCAGAGCCTCGCCGTGCCCCGCGGGCTGCAGGAGACGCAGCAGCTTTCTACCAGGGCTCCACAGACCCCCCGTGCATCCCATAATAGCAAAACGGGGCATTGCCAAGAGCTGAAACACACACAACTTCCCCTGCATCCACTGAGCTTGTTTGGCTTTCAGCAGGGGCCGGGGGGGGATCTGGGATTTACTCTGAGTTTCCTGGGGGTCACCAGGGGGGTCACCGCGGACCCACGGCGAGCGGCCGGCTCCAGCGCCCCGAGGACTTTGAGCTGCACCCGCACGAAAGCAGCTGCAAGAATTCCAAACTGGAAACACGGAGAGTCACCGAGTGAGCAGCTCATCACAAGGCTAAGCAGTTCCTTTCCCAACTTCTGTATTTTTACCCTCCTCAACCCCAACCCCCTCATTCTTCCTTTTTTTTTTTTTTTTTTTTTTCCACCCCTCTAACTCTCAGGACGCAGGAACTTGGCTCTGAGAAGCCACGGCAGGGGGATGCCGGGCTGCAGGGGCTGATCCTGGAGCCGTGGGGGGGGGAAGATGCTGGTTCTCGGGGCAGGTCTGACCCAAACCACGTCTCTGAGGCTGCTGCTCGCGGGGGTTCCTGCACCCCAGCACGGCCGCCCGCGGGAACCAGGGCACGGCCCGAGCACCGGGGCAATGCCGGGAGAGGCACGGGAGGTGACCGGACAGAGGCTGTCCCTGGGCTCAGCACCAGGGAACTGCCACCGAACAGGATCCGCGGCTCTTCCCGGCTCCAGCACAGGAGCAGCGGGGTCCTGCGGGGCTGCAGCCAGCGCCAGGGCTGAGCGAGACCCAGAAAAGAGGGAGGAAGCGTGGAGACAAGGCGCCTTTCAGCTGCTCCCTGCCCTTAGATGGGCTGTGGGCAGGGGGCTGGCAGCGCTGGGGACCTGGAGAGGTGACCCCAGACCCCCCGCCACGGAGAAATCCCACAGGCTGCCACAGGAGAGCCACTAACCCCTGGTCCTGCCCCGTATCCATGCTTCCGCCCCGCATCCCTGGTCCTGCCCCGCATCCCTGCCTCCCGCCCCGCATCCCTGCTCCTGCTCCTCATCCCTGCCTCCCCCCCCACATCCCTGGCCTCCCGCCCCGCATCCCTGGTCCTGCCCCGCATCCCTGCCTCCCGCCCCGTATCCCTGCTCCTGCTCCTCATCCCTGGCCTCCCCCCCCACATCCCTGCCTCCCCCCGCCTTGGGAACCCGAGCGCAGGTGACCCCGGGTGATGACGAGGGACAGAAGCGCACGGTTCGGTGAATTCCACGGCGCAGAACCAGGCACGTGAGCATCCGTGGGGAACCCACTCGGAGATGTGCAAGGGGCTGGAAAGATCCCTCGCTCCTGCCAAGCCTCAGACCCACTCCTGTCGCTCTGGCTCGGGGCTGCCTTTCACCCACCCGCTGCACGAGAGAGCAGAGGGAAGCAGGCAGCGCCGCATCCATGCTTCATCCCATAATAAATAACCATCATCATCATCATCATCATCATCATCCATACAGTGCATTAAAGAGCAGAGTGCTGCATCCACACCTCATCCCATAATAAAAACAATAATAATAATAAAAGAAATAATAAAAAAATAATAAATAGGATGCACAATTAATTTCCCCAGAGGAACTGTTCCCTCCACGAGGACAGCAACAACTCGTGCACCCACGCGTTATCCGCAGGGAGCTGGAGAACAGCCCCTGGGCTGGCAGCAGCTCCCGAGGTGACAGCAGGGACAGGAGCCGCCACCTGCCTCCCACACCCCGGGAGCCCCCACCCAGGGGGGGGCAGGAAGGGCTGCACCCAAAACACCCATTTCTAGAGTCCGGATGAGGAGCTGCGGGACGGAAACCTGCAATTTTCTGGCCGCAGGTGGGCTGTAAGAGCAGGGTGCGGGCGCCGGGCTCTGCCGTTGGAGCCTCCACTCAGGGCACCGTCACCCCGCACCCGCCCGGGAGCCGCCCTCCCAGCCGCCCCAAATAGCCGCAGAGCCGCTGCCCCGTCCCCGCCCCGCGGGAACAGCCACCCTCCCTGTCCCACGGTGTATTTTTAGTGGGAGGAAATATAGGATCAGCCTCCGGGGGGTCATCCGCAGGGACAGCATCACTCCCATGTCCAGGGAGCGACCCACCACCAGGAACCCCTGCAGAGGGCACGGACCCTGCGATTTCCCTTCTCCAGCAGCTCCCAGCATCCCAGGATGGTTTGGGGTGGAAGGGGGCGTAAAGCCCACCCAGTGCCACCCCCTGCCATGGGCAGGGACCCCCCCACCAGCCCAGGTTGCCCAAAGCCTCATCCAGCCTGGCCTTGGACCCCTCCAGGGATGGGGCATCCCCAGCTGCTCTGGGTGGTACCACTGCCTCACCCCCCCACAGGGAAACATTTCTTCCTAAAAAAAAAAACTTCTCCAGAGGGGACACACTTGGGGACAACTCGCCCCAAAGTTTGCCGCTGAGTTTCCCTGGCAAACAGAAGCTCGAAGGCAAGACGCAACGGCTCCCATCGCCCTGATCTCACTCCACAAGGGGTTTGGCCACCGGACCACCGGCACCAGTAGCCAGAATGCGCTTTTTAGGTGGCCCCTGACCTGGCAAAGCACAGACCTGCGGCCAGCCCTGCTCCTCGTGCCTTTCCCTCTCCCAGCCAACATTTTGACTCCGAACCCTTCTGCCGGCTCTGCAAGGGCTGAAGGGACCCACTCCCGTCCCTGGGGCTTTGCTCAGCTCCTGCAGCTGGGGACAAAGGGACTGTGACACCCCAGAGCCGCTGCTGCTAAAAGTGCTTCGAGAAACACAACCTCTGGCACTTGGAAGAGCGGAGACTCCCTTTGTAGGCAGAACAAAGGCGCAGAGGAATGACGATCTTATCTGAAGCGTGTTTAGAGTCTATCCTCCCCAGGGCTCACCCAGTTTAACCCAGTTCAGCCACATCACCCCTCCCACCGCTCCCCATCCCTCCCTCTGCCAGCACCCCAGCACCCCCTTCTCCCTCCCGCTCCCAGAAATCCCACCATGCAGCTCATCCTGGAGTGAAACCAGCTTCGGGAATGGGGGGGACTGGGACAGACCCTGCCCGTGCCCCAGCCCCTCTCCCACCACCTCCGCGTGCAGCCGGGAGCGCGGGAGGCTCCTGCAGCTCTGTGCCACCCCAGCTCCAGCCCCTGCATCCAGGAGACCCCCGGAGCCGGGCAGGGCTGCTCCCCCCCCAGGGACAGCATTGCAGGGACCAGCTCCTGGGGGTACAGGCTGGAAAGACACCGACACCCCCTCCTCTGCGAGGCTTCGCCCCAGCCGCACGCTGCCAGGGCTGCCAGCCCCCAGCAGCGATGGAAAAGCCCCGGCAGCAGAGCACACCCCTCCCCAGGGTCTCCTCTCATCAGCCCCAACGAACGAAGAGCCTGGATTCACGGGAAACCAGCACTGGAGACTCCAGCGGCATCATCTGGGTTGTTACCATGGAAAAGGAACCGTGTCCCCATCCCCATCCCCGCTCTGCGGCACACAAAGCATCGCGCCCGAGCCAAGCCGCCCTCCCGCACGCCAGGGAGCTGCCGGGCAACGTGCTGCGGGGAGGAGACCTTACACCAGAGCTGGGTCAAAACCCGACCCTCTCCGGCCCCATCTGCCCGGTGAGGTCCGGAGGTTCCCCCTTCTCCGGCGGGATCATTCCCAGGGAATCTGCTTCCCAGCTCCAGGGCAATAGGAGGAGAAGGAAGGTCACCACATCCTTCACGGTGCAGCAGGGAGAGGGACACACTGATCCCAAAAAATGACCGGTCACCCCAAAAAAATGACCATTCACCCTAAAAATGACCAGTCACCCCAAAAAATGACCAGTCACCCAAAAAATGACTGCTCACCCCAAAAAATGACCGGTCACCCCAAAAAATTACCATTCACCCAAAAAAATGACCGGTCACCCCAAAAAGCATCACGGCAAATCCCGTGCTGTCCTCCCTCTACCCAGGACCAACACCACCACAACGCGCCTCGCTGACAGCACCCTGGGCGGTCTTTTTGCCCTTTTTCAAAAGGAAAAAGAAATGAACCCGCTTCCCAGCAGGGCTGCCACATCCTGTGTTCTCCTGCGAGACGCTGACTCCAGCCCAAATCGCCGCCGGATGCGATTCCTCCCAGCGCAGCGTCCCGGGAGCACAGACCCGTGGCTCCGGGCACGGGCTGGGACACTGCGACACAGCACGAAGGGTCACCCCCCGGAGCTGCCCGCTGCTGTACTGGCCTCGCCCCTCCAGCAGTTTCTCTGCAGAACCGATGCTCAAATTTCCATTCGCGGTGTTGGGGAGCAAGAGGAGGAAACCAGGGACCGGTCCCACCCCGGGACCCGTCCCCGCTGCATCAGCGGGAGTTATCGGGGCGAGAGCCCAGCCCAGCGCCACGCTGGGGACCTCTGCTGAGCCAGGGACACCTCCGGGGTGTAAAACAGGACGTGTCGGGACAGCACCCTTCTCCGACAGGCTCTGCTCTTCCCACCAGAGGAGAAACCCTTATCTCGCCGCCCGTTATCCCTTCCATCTGTTTATTTCTGCTTGCCAGAGCCTTCAAGCCCTCCCAGGTCGGGGTTTACCCGAAATACTCGCCCGGAGAGTCAGCACCCGCCCAGACGATGCCGTTCATCATTTCACCGGGGCGGGGGGCTGGATATCAGCTGGGAAAAGCTAAACTGGTGCAAGACCCGGACTGGGAGAGGCAGCCTGCCTGCTGGACCCTCCCCACCTCCAGGACCCTCCCCACCTCCAGGACCCTCCCCACCTCCAGGATGTCCCAGAAGCCAGAGATAGAGGGGACAGCGGAGATGGGCGAGACCCGAGGAGGGACCCGAACCCGCCTGTCCCCCCTCTGCGCCAGGAAAGCACCGGGGCAGGGGGAACGTCGGGGGAACGTCGGGGGACAGGACAAAGCCCGGCAGCCCCGGGCGAGGAGCATCCCACGCGCTCACCTGGCTCTGCAGCTCGCTCTGCTGCTTTAGGCGCAGGTTCTCGGGGGTGTCTGCCACCATGGTGAAGGACTGCTTCGGGTAGTGTCTGCGGAGAGAAGGGACAGTGTCAGTCGGGGGGGTTCCCACAGCCCAGGCTCGCTGCCCTCTCCCAGCCCCCCCACCGCCCCCAGCCCCCTGCCATCCCCGGAGCATCCCGGGGAGACAGGTTTGGGGCGATGGTGCCTCTCACCGCGCACCCGACACCTTCCCCACCGGGTTCTCTGTTATTAACTTTCTATTAATTTCAGCTAAATTTCATTTTTTTTGAAGGGGAGGGTTTCACCCCCAGGGGACAGAGCCACCCCAGGTCTGTGCCTGCCTCCCCGCAAGCCCAGCTTCAATCTTTCATTGAACAGCCCCCGGGGTAACATCCATCCCAGCAAACGCTGCCAACGCTCCGGTTTGCAACGGCTGCGCCCGTCTCGCCGTCTCAGCTGGGAAGGGTCAGAGGGGATTTCACTCCGTTATTTTTTTTCTGCAGTTTCAGCCACACAAGCCTCACGTTATCCCGGTGCTGCAGAACATCACACCCCCGGCATAAACCATCTCAGCACAACCCTCCCGGTCCCAGGGCACCGGTTCGACACGTTCAGTGAATCCTCCGGAGTGGGAGGGGAAGCGGGAGACCTCCGTCGGGGTTTGGCTACGAGCCAACGGCACCAGACAGCCGCTGCCGAGAGCGCACGCAGCCTTTGCTACGGACCACGGGAATTATCAGCGAGAAGAACCCAGGTATGGGCAGAATGGAAATATCTACAAGCCCAGACCCTGACGGTGGTTGTTATCAACAGTCTCTCGTGATGCCAAGAAGCGACAGGCTCAGCCCAGCCCCACGATGCTTCACCCGCAGACCCCAGCGCTGGTCCTTCGCTCGGCGTCAGCTGCATCCTGCATCCGAGGATGCTCTGGCCCGTGGCTGGAGCCAGCCCCACAGCAGCTGGGGGACTCCCAGTGACACTGGGGAAACTGGCCGCACGGGGAACGTTTCCAGGCTGCGGCGGAGGCAGAGCCCTCGGTGCACAACGCTCCCCAGGAAACACCCGCAGAGGAGATGTGACACCCAACAGATGGTCACCGCTCTCGGGGGACGGCAGCGAAACCAGAGACGTCCCTCGGCAGCACTCCAGGGTCATAATGGAGAGAGCGAGAAGGGGAAAAAACACGTTTTGAGAGGGTGGGAGGATTCTCTCTCAGAAGGGCTGAGCAGGATGCCCGGCGGCGGGATCAGGTCGCAGGGTTTTAGGGAAGCTGCTGCCCAGTGCGGGAGCAGGGTGGGAGCCAGCACCAGCATCACCCTGGGTCACGCTAACACACGTGGGCAGCGCGTCACGCTGAGCTCAGCTTCACTTTCAAATACACCCAAAAAATTGGATCAATTCCTCTGCAAAGCCAGACAACCCCCCTGCCCCCCCCCAGCTCTTCGAGAGGCGACCAGGAGGGAGCAGCCCCCCGAGAACCGACCGCGGCTCCTTGCAGGGGACAGCTGGAGGATGTCACTCGCTCTTAGGGATCTTTGAGCACAACACCAGTCCCAGGGCTGCAACTCGGACTGGGCAGCCCCCAGTTCCCACATCCCCATCCCAGTATCCCAGCTGGCGGCTGGACCAAGCCCCCGCCCAGGGCTGCGCAGCAAACGTGGGGTAACCGCAGCTCCCGGCCCTGCCCAGGCCACATGAAACGGGTCTTTGTGGGTCTCCAGGAGCCCCCGGGCTCTGGGAGCTCCAGCATCAGCAATTCTGCATCTCCAGCATCAGCAGCCCTGCCCAGGGGTGGCCCGAGGGCGGTGGGGCGAGGGGCAGGAGCCGGAGCTGCTGCGTCCCAGCAGAGCTGCGGGAGCGGGACGGCAACCGAGCGGCAACCACAGACCTGCAATAAAATAAAGTACCCTGGCGAAGCAGCAACGCAGGAAACGCCAGAATAAAAATAGCTGCCTCAACCTCACTGAAAAAAAAATAAAATAAAGAGAACTTCCCCCCCTGCCGCGCAGACAGAAACCAAACAATGCAGATGGGGGTTTGCAGAAAGGGGAAAAGGCAACGCGGCAAGTGGCAGCTCGCCGCCAGCTCCCCAAAAAACACCCCAGCACCCCCCCAGCTCCGGGTCCTGTTTTGCTGCCGTGTCCCATCGTCACTGGGATCTGGGGGGGGGGGNTGCTCCAGGTCCTGTCCTGCTGCCGTGTCCCATCGTCACCGCCCCAGCCCTCTGGCTGGGAGTTAACACCAGGATCCGGGGGGGGGGGATACTCTGCCCACCCCCAGTATGAGCCAGGAGACCCTCGCCAGCCCTCACCCATGTGCAGGGGACACAGGGGACACCGCTGTGCCCACACCAAACGAGCCTCCACAGCCCCCCAGGCACCCAGCAACATGATGGCAAAGGACAAGGACGAGTTTTCAGCCAAACAACAGATCACGGCCCCCCTGAAGGGTACGGCTCCAGCTCCCTTTCCCAGCACTCTGGCCCCAGTCCCTGCTCTCCCAGCGGCCGGTGCCGGGGGGTGCGGGTGTCTGGGTGGGTGCAATCCTGACCCACCCTTGGGCAGAGCTGCAGGGGTGAGGGATGCTGTACGGGGAGAAAATCAGCCTGAGACACCTCGGGACCAAATCCACAGCCTCTGCTGTGGGTGGGCAGCCCGGGGGGCTCTGGGCAGGATGCTGAGGATGCTGCAACCACCCCGGTGCTGGGGTAACGCACCCACACCTCGGAGCACGGAAGGAAGCAGCTCTTTTTGTCACTGCAAAGGTGACAAAGACCCTTCTTAGCTTCGGGGGGCTGCACCCACCAGGTCACCTCCTGTCCCCATCCCAAACAGGGGGGGCTGGCGGCTGCTGGGCACAGTCAGGAGCAAACACCAGCACCAGGAGAATTTTTTTTTTTCCCCAAACCCAGGTGCCATTAGGCAGCTGGGGCTTAATTAACAAATTAACAGCCATGCTAACGCAGTAGGTGCAGCACCTCAGCTTACAGGGGCACGAGAGGACGGTCCCGAGGCTCGTCTCCTGTTTCACCCGAGTCACCGCTCCCGTCCTGGAGCCTTTCCCGAGTTCTTGGAACTGACCCACAGCAAGGTCAAAGAAAACAAAGCCACCCTGTGAGTACAAACAGCTCAGACCCCACGTGCCCCCCCCCGATCACTAATTCTCCGTTTGCAGACCAGCTCTGGGAGGCAACGGGCTGCGCAGAGCAGCCGCGAGGACGGGGACGGAGCCTGTCCCGGTCCCGCCAGGACAGCCCAGTGCCACCACCGCTGCCCGGGGTCTCTGCACAGCCAGAGGGTTTTCCCTGCTGCTCAGCAGCTTTTACAGACATCCCCCATTTAACAGCCCCCTCCCCTGCTCGCAGCCCCCAGGCTGGCAGGAAAGCCACCAAGGGGACGGAGGGCTCCCGGGAAGGGCAGATGCGATGTCGAAGTTGTGAGCACCAGCGGCTGGAGCCGCGTTAACAGCTCAGGAGCTCCCTACTATCTGCTGGTGCTGCCAGCCGAAATCATCCCATCGCCATGGCAACCGCATCCCATGCCCCGGGCATGTTAATAACACGGGAGAGGAGACGAGTCTCCGGGATGCGGGGAGGAGGGAAGCCCCCGTCACTGCAAGAAACAGAGAAATCCATCATCCCCGTGGAGCTCCGACAAACCGAAAAGCTGGAGGGGGGGAAAAAAAATAAAATAAATAAAAAAAAAACCTGAGAAGGCAGCAAACAGCCCTGCTTCTGCCAGGAACACCGAACCCGCTCCAAACGCAGCCTGGCCAGAGGAAGAGAGAGCCGCAGACCGCACGGACCGAGCTGGAGTGAGGTTTCCGCTTCTGTTCGGTTTGGAGGAAACCTCCCGAGGGTTTGCAGCAGCTTTTGACTCGGCCCCCAGCCCCTCCAGCCTGCGGGGAGCAGGAGGAACCCACCCACCCGCGGCGTGGGATGACACACACGAGCCGAGCATCCTCCCCTAGGATCAGGCATCGCTCGTCTCCCCGGCTCCCGCCATCCGCCTGCGGAGGAAAAGGCGTTCCAGCCCCCGGGAACTCCGGGCTGGGGGGTCCCGATGCAGGAGAGGTGACAGTCCCCCCACCGCCGCAGCCAGCGCATCCCCCGGCCCAGACACCAGAGAGGGGAACACCATCCCCTGCGCACGCCGACCAGCCGCAGCGATAAATTAAATCCTAACGAGATGCAGCGAGGGAATCGCCTCGGGGTGGGCGCGTGCGTGGGAACGGGGCATCCGCAGGACCCCCAGCAAAGACAGGGGATCCCTCCCCATGTGAGGTGGTCTCATGGGTGCGTGGGAACGGGGCATCCACAGGACCCAGAGCAAAGACAGGGGATCCTCCCTATGTGAGGTGGTCTCATGGGGGGGCAGACCCGGTGCTCCCCCTTCTCATGGTCGGAACCGAGGCAGGAGCAGAGCCGGGGGGTCCTCGCTGCCTTCCCCCAGGCGGCACCCTAACGAGGTTATTGCTCAACCTGCCTCACTCCTTCCAAAGTGAGAGCCACAGACACCCCAAATCCACCCGTGCAATCACCAACCCCCCCTCCTCACCCCCAGGGACCAGTGCCCAAGGTTTCCAGAACTGGAACCAGCAGGAATTCTGGTGCATCCCCCCCCCAGCAGCATCCACGCAGCACTGAGCCCAAAGCCTGCAGAGGCAAAGCGACGGTGCGGCTGCCACCACGTCCCCTGCCAGCACCATGCCTGCGTGGGACACACACACACCCCCCTGCTGCCCTTCAGCCCCTGCCTCTGCTGCAGAAACGCTCCTTTCCGAAGGCGGTGCAACAGGCAGAGAGCTGTGCCGGGAAGGAAAGCGGCGTTGGGGGAAGCTGGAGTCCTGCGGGGTCGGTAGGAAAAGCCTCCCGAGCAGCCTGGGATGATAAACGGGGGGAAAGCCGCCTCAAACCAGCCCTCTTCTGACAAACTGCACGGAAATCGTTATTCCCACGCACCCTCGGATGTGACATTTAGTGTCAAGTCTGCTGCTAAGCAAGAGCTCTTCGGGCAAAACCAGTGACCCCGCAGGAACAGACGGGAACCAGGGGAAAACCGCCCGCGGGAGCTGCCCCCGGATCCTGCTGCTGCAACGGGACCCAGCGGCTTTGGGACCTTCTGGCAGGGGCTGTCCCCCTGCCCCGGGGGGCACAGGGATGCTGGAGCGGGATGCAGGAGTGGAGCCCAGTTTCCGTGGGTCTCGGGGACCGCCTGATGCTCCGCGGTTCGGGCGATGCTGCGGCGCAGGAGGGTGCAGAGCCCAGGCTCCAAGCCCTCAGCATCCCCATGGCTGTTCCACCAGCGGGGCAGAGCCGGATTATTTAACAGCTGATGGAGGGGAAGCTGCTGGTCTGGGGGGCAGAGCCGCCAGACGGGCAGTGGATTGGCCTCGGGGGTCAGGGTCTCTCCTCGCAGACGCTGTCGGCATCCATCCTCCGGCTGATTAACGCAGGGGACGCGCGGGATCCCTCCCCCAGCCCCGGCCCCGCCGCGGGGGGCTGCTGTCAGATGAAGTGAAGCAGCAGAGGAGGATGAGGGGCAGCGGGACACGTGATGGAGCGAAGGCTCGGCACACGCCAGTATCGCATCCTTGCTGGGGGCTGGCAGAAAAACACCCCCCTTAAAAACACCCCCTTTAATCTGCCGCTCCCCAGGACCCCGAGCGATTACACCCATCAGGAGACGGGCCAAGATCAGCCACCCCAGACTCCCCACGCCGCAGAAGCAACAGCAGAGCCAGCGACAGAGGGGTGCAGAGCCAGCGACAGAGGGGTGCAGAGCCAGCCCCATTTTCTGGGGGGTGGGCAACCAGCCCCTGGCTCAGCACAGGGCATCTGTCCCCCCAGAGGCAAACAGCCCCGAGCCCTTCGCTTTCTGCCCCCCAGCACCCCTCCAGCCTGGCCGGGGCCACCCACCCCCCCAAAACCCCAGCGCACAGGGTTCCCCCAAAAAGAGGGGCTCCCAGCCCCACCACGACCCTGCGCACAAGCCCTTGGCGACGTACCCAGCCCGGCCCCGCAGACGAGGCTTTTTTTGTCCTATTGCTAAATGAGGTCAGTGGAGTCTCCTGCAGCCAGATCGAGCCTGTCTGGCTCCCGCATTAGGGGCGGTTTGGGTTCGGCAGCGGGAGGCAGATGAAGCTCAGCCGCTGTTAACGGTGAGCTGGAGGGATCCCGGAGAGGTGGGGGGGGGGGGGCCGTCTGCTCTGAGCATCCCACAGCCCTTCCCCGAGCAGCTCTGCCTTCCCCCAGCATCCCTACAGACACCATCGCACAGCCCGGGCTCGGGGAGGATGGTGGGATGCTAAAAAGCAAACCCAGACCCCCCCTCCCCATACCCCACCCAGGAACAGCCCCGTACCACTGCCGCGGTCCCCATTGCCTCGTCACCCACAAGCCAATGACGCCCAGGCAGTATTTCCCCCTCGCGGGGAGGGTTTGCTGGCACTCTCCCTTCCAGCTCAACGGGGATCTCCCAGCACCCCATCGCCTCCCCGTCCTGCCCCCGAGAACCACCTTCCCAGGGGACCGAGGTCAGGGGCAGCATCGAACCTCTGGAGCATCTCCCAAGCTGGAAGCAGAGTGAAACCCCCCCAGTAAAGGGACTGGGGGGACACATCCATGCCACCCCCCTGCACAGCACCATCCAGCTGCTCCGCAAAGAGCCCACGGCTGCGGGACCCAGACCTTCAGCACAGCTCAGAAACCCTGTCCCTGTCCCCGCAGCGAGGGCGGCTCACACCAGGGATGGGGTGGGATGTCTGAGCCCTTACAAGAGCCTCAAAGTGTCACTTGTATTGGGCCCAGGCTGCTTTAAGCGAGTGCTTTGGGCAGATCCACCCAGCAAGCAGCAGCACGGATGGGTGCAAACACCCCGTCCCCTCCCCACCCGCAGCGAGGGGTGACAGTCACCTCTGTGCAGCTGCGGCGGGGTTTCGGGAAAGAAGAGTTAAACAGAGGAAGCAATAGGCTCTGCTCTGCCAAAAGGCTCCCGGGTCCACATCCTGCCTTTCAAAGAGCTGCTGATTCTTGGGGACAGGCTCAAAAGAATAAACTGTGCTTTTTTTTTTTTCTTTAAATAATAAAAGCAGCATCATGCCGCTTCGCAGAGGGCTTGCAAACATCCTACTCCAAGAGAGCAGGCTGCAGAGAGAGACTCCGGTTCCTCCCAGCACCTCCAGGGAGAAGCTGCCAAAACAGCTCAACGTGTGCAGCCGCTGCCTTCCCCCAGCATCTGCTCCCAGCCTGCCCAAAAACTGCCTTTGCTGAAAGTTATTCTGAGCAAAACTTCGTTGGATGCTGTTTCTCCAGGTCCCCCCATCGCCTGCTCAGCAGGAGAAGCGGAGCCCAGGGCCAGGCTGTCGCAGGGCTGGCTCAGCGCGGGACAGGGGTTTGCTCAGCGCCGGCAGCACCCATCTCGCCCCCGTCCCCAGCGGCTCTGCCAGCAGCTGGAGGTGTTGCGGAGCTGCCCGAGCAAAAAACCAGCCTGTGCTCCCAAACCCGCCTCCATCCGAGATGGAAAAATCCCAAGTGAATGCAGGAGAACAGGGGCTGCCAAGCTGGGAAATCAGAAATAATTTCTGGAGAGGGCTCTGCTCCCCCCTCCCACCCTGACACCCCCCGAAACAGAGCAGCGCCTGTCCCCTGCCCCCCCGTCGCTGTTTATGGGAACAGGGGGGCCATCGGGGCAGAGCTGGGTTTTTCCACAAGGTTTCTTGGCCCCAGGCACGGATAAGCAAGTTTTGGAAAGTCAACATTCATCTGCAGCCCCCCCCAGCAAGGTCAGGGCTGGGCAGCCCTCGAGCAGACTCAGCCCAAACCCTGCGCCCGTGGCTCCGGGGACACAGGGGCTGCTGTCCCCTCCCCAGGCAGGGCTGTGGGCAGCGCCAAGCCCCAGAGCTCTGCCCGAACCCCCAGACCCCCCCGTGCAGGGGGAGCAGGTTTGGGTGCTCTGCAGGCACACGACAGCGGCGGGACCCCCCCCAAGGGTGCAGCACACCCGGACCCCCGGGGATGGGGTTTCCCGGAGAAGCAGCTCACCCAGCACCTGCCTTGCTGGGATGGGGGGGTTCAGCCTCCAACAAGAAGCAGGAGCAGATACTCCCCCTCCTAACCCCAGGAGCAGCTGGGAAACATCTGCTGGGGGGGGGGGACATTGGGGGCTATTGGGGAGGAGCAAGGTGGCAGCACAGGGTGAGCCCGGGGGGGAGAGGGGTCATCTGCAGAGTCCCAGGGAGATCCCCCCCCTTCCACCCCTGCAGAGGCTCCACCTGCCAACACCCAGGGCTGTGCACAGGGGCATCACTGGTTTAAACTGGTCTCCAGCCACAGAGGAGGAACCAGCTGGGGATGGGGGGTAGCAGAGCCCTCGGGAGGGGTTTTGGATCTCCAGGAGGAACAGCATCAGCCCTGAGGTCTCCCCATCACTCCCTGGTGCATGGGGAGCACTGGGAGCACGTCAGCCCCCAAAGAGCCTCCACCCCGAAGAGGATCCATCAACACTCGCAGCTTCCAGCCACGGCTCAGGAAAGCCTCCCCACTCCTCTCCCCCACCAGCGAGCCCCTCCCCAACCCCAGCTGAGCTGCAGCAGCATCCCGTATCCCCCAGAGCCATGGGGTGGGGATCTGTCCCCCCCAGCAGCACAGGGGGACACCACAGATGGGGACATTTACACCCAGACAAAAAAAAAAAACAGAGTCTGTCCCAAGCCCCACAGCACGCAGAGCTGGCACACCGAGACAAACCCGGCACAAACCCAGCTCAGGATCAACACCTGGCCGCCAGCCCGGCCGCACAGTTGTTCCTCTTCCCGCCCCGAACTCGGCCGATCGCGTTATCGGTGCCGGGGGGCTGCTACCAGCCAGAGCCCCGAGGAACAGATCTCTGCCTCTGAGCCGCTCACCAACTTTTTCCAAGCAGGGAGACAGCCCAGGGGTCTCCCACCGCTTGCTCGGCACGGAAAGGTGAGGATTTAACAGCGAGAAATCTGCCTGGGAGCATCCTGGGGTCCCCACCAGGAACGGGAGCTGTCACAGCCCCAGTTCAGTGTCCCCGCAGCACTGGGGGAGGTTAGCCGGGCAGGGCAGCTCGCCCTGACTCAGCGCAGAGGAACGTCAGCCCCGAAATCCCCGATCCCTGGGGACACTTCGCACGCCCGCCACCGCCCTCCGGGTGCGGTTTCTCTGCAAGGAAAAAAAAAATCAGCTCCCGAAGGCAAGCTGGAGTCACGCACACACGGCAGACGGAGGGAGCAGGGACCCCGGTGACACACCTACAGGAGATATTTTTGGCAGGTTCACTTTGCCTTTAGCCCCTTTTTTTGAGGAGGAAAAAAAAAAACCAAACAGTTTAGCAAAGGGGATGCAGAGATGCACCATCACCGCGGTCGCCTTCCCCAGCGGGGCAGCCGGAGGCAGGACCACAGGCAGGGCGAGCGGCTCAGCACCGTCCCCTGCGCCTTCAAACAAAGGATGCTGCCAAAGGATGCTGCGCTGTCGGGCCAGGCGGCTCTCCTCGCCGGGGAGGAAGGACAGCTCAGCAAGGAGGCCATTAGCTTCCTGCCAGCTAGGCTGCAGCGGTGAGGAACTAAAGAAAATAAAAATCCACGCAGCACGGGGGGGTTTGCGGCACGGGGGGGTGAGCGGGAGCAGAGCCAGCCCCTCCGGTCAGCCCGGCTCCAGTGGCACGATGCCAGCACAGGGGATGTGCCCAGAACTGCATCCAGCGGGGCTGGTCCATCGCTCGTACATCAGCGGGAACCTGGGCAAGCCCCCAGCTCCGAGGTAAAGCCGCAGGTCCCAGCTCAAGGGCGATGAGCAGAACCCTGGAGCCAGCAGAGGAGCCTCCTGCCCAGGACACGGCTCCGCTCCAGCACCAGCACTGCCCTGCGATGCCTCCAGAGATGCTGACTGATGGCTTTGAACCCTCAGGCAGGGTTTTCAAGGCACGGATCCACGCTGCTGGTCACCAGGGCTGGCTGGAAGGAGGGGACCAGAGCCCTCCTGCTGCAGGTGACACCTCCGTTGGGGACACGGACACAGCCCCGGTCCCACGGCAGCGCAGAGCTCTGGTACCCCTTCAGCACAAGACACAAGAGCCTATAACACGGACAGATCTACAAACACACACAGTCCTGCCTCCCCTCTGCAGCCAGGCTCTCCCCCACCCTGCCCAAAGCCTCCAGCATCACCCCAGTACTGCCCTTCCTCCGCTTCCAGCTCCTCCAGTTCAAAGCAAAGAGACGAGCCCAGCCTTGAACGCTGCTCCCAGTGAACCAGTCACCCCAGTACCCAGCTGGAAAGGGGAACGGGGAGGACGGTGGTGACTGTCACCTCTGCCACCGAGCAAGTTCCCGACACCGACGGGAGGGAGAGGGCAGAGTTAACCAGCCACCTTCACGCTGATTTACTGCTGGGGCAGCGTCAGATAGGGAGGAAGCCCAGCCCTCTTCCTCCTGCTCTCTTGAAGAAAGCAACTCAGGAATTTGGCAGAAGGCCACGGCTCAAACAGAGGAGACCCTGTGCTAAGGGGTGTTGGGGGAAGCAGCCTCTTCCCCGCCAGGACAAACGTTGCTCTTCCACCCCCTCCTCGGGGGACAGAGGATGTCACCCCCCAACCCCAGCATCGGCACGAGCTGGTGGGGAAAGGGGGTTCCTCCCGGGCTGTCCCCTCGCCGGGACATTTCATCCTCCCCAGGACACCGGGGTCCGAGAAGGAACCAAACCCCCCACCTGGGTGCTGCAGCCTCCACCCTGCAGACACGGGGCTGGCGGCCGCCGGAGGCAAAGCCTCACCTGCCAGCAGCTCCCAGCTGCTTTCCTTCACTTGAAGGCACGGCCAGGCAAGGGGGGAGGAACAAAGCCTCGAATGAGGGGTTTGGGGACGATTTTGAACATCCCCAGGGGTGGAGGCAAAGGCAGAGCTGCTTCTGCTGCAGGGCGGCTGTGAAGGGGTTAAGCCAGCAAGGCAGCATCAAAGGGAGCTCTGGAGTGGAGGGGGGTTGAGATGGGTCGAGGTTGCGCAGACTCCTTGGAATCTCAGGAATTTCCCATTATTATCCCACTTCCCTTCCAGCAGCCTGCAGGGGGAGAAACCCCAACAGGACCCCCAGCCCCAGCCCAGCCCTACGGCCAGAGGCACCAGGGATGGGGACAAGCCGGCACACGGTGCCTTGGGTGCCCAAAACCTCGGGAAGAAAACTTTGGGCTGGGACACTAAGGAGAGCTCAGGGGCTTATCTCCTGCAGCTCTCTGCAAATCCAGAGCTGCCAGACCCCAGGCTGGTTGGACCCAGCTCCACGGTGGGCTGAGACCTGCAGAGCTCAGGAACAAGCATCCCCCCATCAACCCCATCCCGGACCACAGCCTCCCCTGGACCACCCTACACAAGCACTAAGGGAAGCTCCTGGGTACTGGAGCAACTTCAGCCCAGACAACCATCACCAGCCAGTGCTACAAGGCTCATCTCGGTTCAACAGAAGTTTTGGACGAGTCACAAACATCCAACACCCGCTACGAGCAACAACCAACCGACACCAGAGCTCTGGAGGGGGAGATGCCCACCAAGGCACCCTACAGCGGATGATCCCCCTGCTTCCCCCTCCTCTCAGACGAGGGTAACCCCCATCTGACCGGGATGTCGTCAGGATTAATGATGTTAAAGTCCTCTGGGAATGGACCACCCTACACAAGCACTAAGCAGTATTGAAGGATCTAATTTGCTTTCTAAGAACTGTTAATGGATAAGCAGCAGCAACAAAAAATCTTATTGCAAAGCTGCTTTATAGACATTGGGAAACATCACACAGAGCCCAGTGCCTCCCCATGGGCTGAGCAGGGGCTAGCATCCACAGCAGAGCTCTCTGGGCACAACCAAGGGTCCTTCTTGGTAAGAAAAAAGAAAAATGGGGCCAGAGACCATTGAACACCCATCACTCAGCAGCCTGAAGGAGCCAGGAAAGCAAACCAAGGTGCAGCACAGATTAACACCAGCTCCACGTCAATGCCTGCCTGTACTGGGATTTTATTCACTTTTTTTCTGCCCAGGCTGCAACTGGAGTTGTGGCTACCAGCTGGCACGTAAGCCTGGGGAACACTGGTTTGATACTGGTTTTAACTGGCACGTGTGACCCCTGCAGCCAGGGCTGCACACACACTGCTGGAAAGTGCTGCAGAGCAGCGGGGAAAGAGTCTCTGCAGAGGTCAGGGCTCCCCAGGCTCTCATCCTCGGGGGTGAGGACCAGTGCTGGGGAGGGTCCAGCCCATCCTGCAGCATCTCCCCAGCCCAGCACCTTCTCAGCAGCAAGGAGAGCTGTTAGAGACTCACGCATTGCAATACGGCTTCTTCTCGTAGCCCTTGTAGTTCTTCATGTTTAGGGTCATCTTGCAGGTCTCGCAGTGGAAACATGCTTTATGCCAGAACTGGAAACAGAGAGAAGAATCATTAACACCAGTGACCTGCAGGACAGGGTCACATCCTGCTGGAATCACACACCTCACCCCCAGCAGCTCCTCCAGCCTGGGGATGCGGGGGGACAGCATCCCTGACCCCCGCACAGCATCCCTGACCCCCGCACAGCCCAGAGCACAGACAATATTCCTGCTCGTCTGGGACACAAGCAAATCCCCCCCCTGCCCCTCCCAAAGCATCTTCTCAGGGCAGCACCACCTGGGACCAGCATCACAGCAGCATCTCGCTTCCTTCTCCCCAGAGCAGGAATTCACGGGGCTCAGCCCAGGGCAGGAGAAGCCTCTTGCTGTGAAAGAGCCACAACAGACCCCTGGGAGCAGGGAGGCTGCCAGCAGAGCTAACAGCTGGGGCGTGCAGGCTTCCCAGCCGCTGGCTGAGGGTTTTTTTTTTTTTTTTTGCTGATGTTAGCCAAGAGATAGGCAGAAGAGCAGGTCAGGTGAGGCTGACACAGAGCCAAGGAAACAGAAGAAAAGGTTCCCACCAGAAGCAGACAGGCCAAAGGTCTGTCACCCTTCTCTGCACAATTTCGGTGGCCTCCAGCCCCAGGGGATGCCAGATCCCCCCAGGCACCCCTCAGCCCCTCTCCCCAGTGCCCCAGGGTTGCCCCTCTTGCTTGGCTGACCCCCTCCCAGCACACCAACCCACCCAGCATCACCCTGCAAAAACCAGGGCAGGACCCAGCCAAGAGCCACCTCAGCAGCTCCCCATNGCTGATGTTAGCCCAGAGATAGCCAGAAGAGCAGGTCAGGTGAGGCTGACACAGAGCCAAGGAAACAGAAGAAAAGGTTCCCACCAGAAGCAGACAGGCCAAAGGTCTGTCACCCTTCTCTGCACAATTTCGGTGGCCTCCAGCCCCAGGGGATGCCAGATCCCCCCAGGCACCCCTCAGCCCCTCTCCCCAGTGCCCCAGGGTTGCCACCCCCCAGCACACCGACCACCCAACATCACCCTGCAAAACCAGGGCAGGACCCAGCTGAGAGCCACCTCAGCAGCTCCCCATCCCGAGGGGATGACAGTCACCAAGCCCGCAGTGTGACACCCCGGACAGAGCCAGGCACACATTCACCCGAAGCCAGGGAGAACAGCTGGTGGCTGCTGCTGGGATTTCCACCCTTCAGCTTCACAAAAAGTCATTTCCACCCCTGCAGGGAGAGCAGAGCCAAGCCTCAGCCCTTGTGCCACCTCCCCGCAGGTACCACACCCCCTGCACAAACACCGCGCAGCTCTAGAGACTATGACTCAGCCCAGGAGGACAATTTGCCTCCTTTCAGTTGCTCAGAGCAACATATTTGTTCTTTTCCTCTAGTTTTACCAGTTCCTCCAGGGCTTGCTGCTAACAGCACGAGGGGGCTTCTTATTGCACCCCACACCGCCCCGTACCAGCACCCTGCTCCCCATCCAGCCCGCACCAGCACCCTGCTCCCCATCCAGCCCGCACAGGGGTTATTTTCCTCCCTCCCAGCTTTTGGACTCTTTAAGGACAGATCTCAAAAGTCAGAACCTTTTGCTCAAGTTGCTGCCACGTTCGAGGCAATGACCAGACCTCTCCAAGCCTGTTGGCCACGCACAGCACCGCAGCAGCTGTGCTCCAGACCAGGGGTGACACTACGAATACACAGAGATGCCCCAACAGCCAGGAGATGCCCTGACAGCCAGCATCGCTCCAGAGCCTCTTCTCCTCCAGGGACTCGCCAGGCTCCCCCAGCCCAGCTGTCCCCCCGCCCGCGGCTGCCTCCACGACGGGCACAACAGAAGTGATGCACTCAGGGAGCCTTCATCCTTGGCCAGAGAGCAATTAACACTTCTTCTTGCCTCGGTTTGCATTGGGCATCGCTCAGCAGAGGTGTTTCTGTCCTGGGGCTCCTACCAAGGGCTCTCTGTAGCCGAGCTGCTCCCACCTCTGAAGCCTTGTCACCCCTGGACTTTGTCTCGCCACCGCCGGCGCTGATGCTGGTCCAGGAGCCGAAAGCAGCTCTGGAGGAGGCTGCAGCACAGGGGAGCAGCAGCTATGCAGGCTTCCCGTAACACTCCCCTCGCCCGCGGAGAAAGAGGACAAGTCTCAAAGAGGCTTTTAGAGGAGCATTAGCGCCTGTGCTTTCCAATTCCACACATCAAGTGCTCCCAACATCTGGAGCCCATCCCAGGTAGAGCGGCAGCTCACCCCCATCCAGGCTGGAGGCTACGAGGGGTCCTGGAGGGATGGAGCCCTGGCAGAGGTTTGCAGCAGGCTGGATGGGGGACAGAGCTCACATCTCTCCAAACAGGGCTGTTGATCCACACCCGAGCATCACTTGAGAGTTAGAGGACAACATAAGGAGGGACTCCTTGGGGGGAAGGAAAATCCCTGCTCAGGTTTAATGCACTGTCACAGCCAATTCTAACTTCTACTTTTTTTAAAAAAAGCCACCTGACATCAGCTTTACGTGGGTTCTGCAGCTGCAACCACCAAACCCTGTGACACCCGCCCTGCGAGGGGTGGCACGGGAGATGTCACTTCCACTGCGGAAGCACCACATCACCCAGCACTGAGCCGCTGGGATGGGGAAGAGGAACAACACCCATTTCCCCACGCCTGAGCGGAGCATTTGCTTTTTACAAGGTGACAAAGCGAAAAGCCAGGAGGCAGAGCTCACACGCGGAGTTTTGCCCAAGTTGGACCCGGCAGGCAGCCCCGCCGCTCCGCACGCGTGCAGCCTGACAAAGCCCCAACTTTTCCTCGTTTGCTGTAAATCTCAGAAAGGAAACGGCCTTTCCTGATTTCACTACCAGGAGAAACCCAAGCCCATCTGCTTGTCAACACACCAGCACAGGCACGGAAAGCTCAGAAGCAGGAACACACACACGCTTCTCCTCCCAGCAGCCCTTCGTCCTCCTGCCTGCGGTTCAACTTACGCAAACACCGGAGCTGCCCTTTCGACTTTGCTCGGGGTAGAGCGAAAGCAGGGGGACAGTCACTTTAGGTGGCTTTAGGGGAAGTAGGTGAGGCTCTTCCAGCCACCACCTCGCAGCCAGAACCCCCAGAAAAACTAACCCAGGGGCAGACAGCTGGGGAGAGGTGTTTAATTAGGGGCTGCCCAGGCAATAATTTGTACCAAGATGAAGTCAAGAAGACCCCCAGGAGCACACGATGATGGCTGGAGCCTCCTGCCTGCTCCCACAGCCCCAATTCACGCTCATCAGTGTCCACCCAGCAACACCCAACTGCCAGCTCGGAAGCAGCACAAACCCCAGCCCCAGCAATGGGTCACCCCCCCCTTCCCTCCCCATTATCTGTGGGTTTATACCCCGCAGCTACCAGACAGAGCCCCTCCAACAATCAGGAGGGTCCCCAGGACACAAGGGCTGATAGTTCAGCTTCCAGCCATTCCCAGCACAAGGAAGAAACATCATCTGTGAAAAATGTGAGCAGCAGGGTCTGCTGGAGCTCAGGAATGCCGCTGCCCAGATCCGCGCATTCTTCCAGTTACTTTTTTTAGTCCCTAAACTGGCCATCCCAGAGGAGAAGGGGGAGAGCTGCAGGAAGGGGCAGGTCAGAGGCAAACCCCCGGGGAGCAGGGGCTGGAGACACCCCAACCCGCCCTCACCTGCAGCCCCGGGGGAGATGGGTTTCGTCGGAGCCGCATTTTTGCTGGAAAAAACGCTCAAAAAGACCCAAAGCACCCGCGCAGCACGTTAAGGCAAAGTATAAAAAAAAATAGAATTCTGGAACAGAGAAGTATCAATTGAGAGGGAAGATTTTTTTAAAAAAATAATAAAAAAAAAAAAAACCCAGGCCAAAGCACACCACACCCCCCCCCCCCCACGCAGAAAACCGCAAAAAGACAC
>VZTO01017828.1:0-10199 GCA_013400615.1 Syrrhaptes paradoxus
GTTTCTGTCATCATCAATGGCATGGCTGTCACTTCAAACAGGTGTGTGAACATGTGTATTTTCCTTAAGATATAATTTTGGCCAGACTGGATGAGGCTTTGACCAACCTGGGGTAGTGGGAGGTGTCCCTGCCCATGGCAGGGGGTTGGAACTCAATGATCTTGAAGGTCCCTTCCAACCCAAACCATTCTATCATTTTTTTATTTAAGGGTTAATATGAAAAGGAAGATAAGAGGTTTCACAAATTCTGTACCTAACGGTGAAATCTGCTGTGTGGTATAAAATTATGAATAATTATCAAGGCATTTATTGATCTGTGGAACTCAAGTCAGCAAACTGCTAATGCTAGTCAATTAACTCCCCTTGGATCAGTAGGAGGCAGGAGAGAAACATTTTAGAAAAAAACAGTTGATTTGATGAAAAATGCATATTCAGGCAATCAAAGGTATTCACAGATTCAGGTCAAACACAGATAAATCCTGCTGTAGGAAAACAGCAGAAGAAAAGAAACACTTTTCATGAGAAAAACAAAAGCTAGTTTGAGAAATAAAAAAAATGCTTTGTTTGGAGAATTTTAAAATTATGCTATTTCCACCTTTTTAGGTGACACTTCAAGTTCATGCCTAGATAAATGTAATATTAATGAATTAAAATGTGGGGGAAAACTGACCTGAAAGGGAGATGCAACAATGCATTCAAAAGCAGCGCTGTTTGTACATCAGCCACGCAGCTGTCATCCGTGGCTGCTGCCAGAAAGGGGTAAAGGGAAGAGAGACTCCTGGGTTGAGATAAGAACAATTTAATAACTAAACTACAATCAAATTGGGAACCATAATAATGATGATCATAATAGTAATATATACAAATATACAAATGAACGACACACAGTGATATTGCTCTCCACCCAATGACCAAGGCTCAGCCTGGTCCTGGCTAATAATCCCAGAGCAGGGAGAGTCCTGAAACTGCAATCCTGGAATGGAGATAAGAGCCTGAGATGACCCTGAGAGATGGGCAACCCGGAGTGAGACAACCCAGAACAAGAGAGAGAATTTCTGGACAGATCATCACCTATATACTGGCTGTGCCGTGCATGATATGGGATAGACCATTGGCCAGTCTGGGTCTCAATCCTAAACCTGAGGTCAAATCCTGGGCTGGTCCCTGGGGCTGTGCTCCCTCCCAGCTCCTCCTGCCCCTGCAGACACGGGCACAGCAGAGAAGCTGGAAAGTCCTCGACTGTCCTGGCAGCAGCTCTGCCCATCAGTGTGTGATCAACTTCTCCTCTGCACAAACCCCAACAGCCTCACACCAGCTGCTGGGAAGAAAGTTAACCCTGTCCCAGTTGAAACCAGCTCAACTCACATGGAGAAATTTGGGGTATGGGGTGGTCTTGTCACTGTGGCATTGAACAAAGGGGGTGGGTCAGGTGGGCATTTGCCCTTCCAACCTAGGAGTTGGAAGAAAGAATTGAACTGCCACAGGAGAGAAAAATGTTTTAAAAAATCCAGAACACCTTTCGACTTTGCTTGTGTTTTGCAGGGTTGAAACATTGATCCAGTACATCTCAGAGATCTTCAGCATAGATCCGTGTTGTGGCTCCTTTCTGGGTAAATGATATCGGTATATCTGCAGCCACTTACAGGGATTAAAGGGATCAAGGGCACAGCTTTCCTGCAGGAATGGAAAGGGCATCCCATTTCACACCAGTCTATACAACACTGTTTTAAATCTGTGACCCTTTATTATGTGGACATCAACAGGCAGTCAGCGGCAGTCTGGAAATGTGGGATTGTAGCGAGTGTCCCTCAATCTGGTTGGCTTGCTTGGGGCTCCCTGTGTGTTGAATTTGATTTCCCCAAGTGTTTGCTCATGTATCCTTGTGTGTTCCCATTGGGAAAACAAAGCACACCCACACCTGACTCAATCTGAGCTGTTTCTTTCAGTCATTACGCCTCCATCTTTCAGAAGTTAGGTGGCAAGCAGGGTACAATTGCAGATGGAAGCAAACAATTTCAAGTGATCTCACAGGGGACGCTCCTTTTGGTTAAGTTGAAAAGACAAAGAACCCCTTTCCCGATGTTAATTTTATACAAAAGTGAAGTATTTATTAATCACTTTTCAAGCTTTTTTAAACATTGGAAATAATTTAGTTGTGTTTCAGAGAAAAACATCACTGAATTAAAAAGAAGAGTTTTACTTTAAATCTTAAAAAGCAGATTTGAAGTGGTTGATTTATTTTGTAATTTGGCTGCAGGAGGCGGGGAGAGTTGAATCTCTGTAGTGAATTTTACATGAATACTTCTATGGAAGACAAAAATTCTTGTGATGCAACCTCAGGTCCTCCACAGAGTCCTCTCCCAGGCTCAGAATGCATGTAAAGGTACAAAAACTCAGAGGCTTTGTGGTGCTTCATTTAGTTCAACAGTTTGCAAGGTGCTCAAACCTTAAAAGATGAGAGCATGGATAGAGCTTGGAGAGCAAAGGATATCAGTTTTGAAGATAAGCTATACTGAAAAAAAATAAAATTATTACACCCTTCTTTTCATATTTAAGAGTAAATTTAAATAAGGAATGAGTAACAGCTTCATCATGATTTGTGATTGTTCACTGGTGGTTATTGATTCCTTTCCTGCATATAATGTCCTCATCCCTTGTTTTGTTTTACTCCTAGGTGGAACACTGCTCACAATCTCAGGGGTGGGCTTTAGCCAAAATCCTGCCCTGGTTTCTGTTTCAATGGACAGACAGACCTGTACAGTTACTCATTTGACAGAAGAGACAATTTGGTGCCTGACCCCTCCAGCTGCTAATTTGTCTAATGAAGATTCACATGACATCTCTGTCCCAGTAAAGGTTGTCATCAGCAGTGGTTCACTTCAACATACTCTTTTTGCAAAAAGGACCACCACCTTTCATTACCAAAGAGCTTTGACTCCTCTGATTACGCTCGTTGAACCAGAAATCACAGATAGCAGCCTGCTCTTGAGCATCTGGGGGATAAACATCACTAGATCTGTGGCTAAGCTTGGACAAAGTGAATGTCAACTTGAGCTTCAACATGGCAACAAGTCTGCAATGTTTTATCGGTGTTCTTTGCCACTGAACAGCCTGGAACCTGGAACTTTCCCCATCCAGGTTATCCAGAGGCAGCTGGGATATGCTCGTGTGACAGCAAGGCTCCAGTGCCTTACTATAACTCCACAGATAACCTCCATATTCCCATCGCGAGGATCAATCTGTGGTGGGACATTGCTCACTATATCTGGTATTGCTTTACAATCCAGGAGGAATTTGGTACAGGTCAGCCTGGATGGTAATTATTCCTGTGAGATCCAGACCTCTGGTAACAATACCATTAGTTGTCTTGTCCTTCCAGGGGCACATCCTTTGAGTTACCAATGGTTGGCTGAGTCATCTCAGGCTCTTAATGTCACAGTGACTGTCAATGGGATCAGCAGTGCCTGCCTAGGAGACTGCACCCTCCATCTTCAGGAGCAGTGGACCCCCATTGTAGATTTGGTGACCTGGGAGACCAATGGGACATTCACCTATGTGACGATCACAGGACAGAGGTTGGCATGGCCAGGTGATAGACCCATGGTACACGTAAATAACCAGGCTGTCTGCGAGGTCACTTTCTGGAATGAGACCAGCATCATGTGCCGAACAGACTGCATTGCCCCAGGGGAGTACAACATTTCCATAACCAACAGGAAAAGAGGCCAAGCTTGCTTCAGGAAGGCATCCAGCACTCTCACCATCCTGCCTCAGGTGTACCGGTTTTACCCACAAAGCTTCAGTACCAATGGTGGAGGCCTGCTCACCTTAGTAGGTTTGACTCTGAAAGGAAGGAGAATGACTTCTGTTCTCATTGACCATCACCCTTGCCTCATTCTCAATGTCGCCTGCGTAGCTATCCAGTGCACAGTGCCTCCAGGCAATGGGACTAAGGCTTTGACTTTAAAAGTAGATGACATTTCTTATTACCTTGGAAGAATAAGCTACAATGAAGAGTTTACTCCAGCTCTCCTTTCGCTTGTTGCAACTGGTTTCCTTTTAACAATGACAGTGTCACGGGTCACAGAGATGGACACCATCCACGTATTTGTTGGAGACTTTCCTTGTAGTGGTGTCACCATCACTCGCTCTACTTTGTGGTGCTCAGCTCCTCTGCTCCCCGTTGGCGAGTACCCTGTGCTGGGCCTGGATGTCCCCAGGGGCTGGGCATCCTCCAACCTGACCTTCACCTCTCAGCTGGTGGTGACAGCTGTGCGTCATAACTGGGGTAAGTCATGAAGTGTTGTTGCAGCTCCTTCATGGGGTACAGCATGAGGGACTCTGGTACTGGGTTTTTTTTTGGCATGAAGGCAAAAATCATGAATTTAAAAAAAAAATGTCCTTGTTGACAGCTGGCTGTTAGGCTCTGTCTTAAATCCCATTTTCTGTCCTTTTCCAAGGTGGCTTGAATGGAGGAGTACTTTACCTGCGTGGAACTGGGTTTTCTCCAGGGAAGACTTTGGTCACTGTCTGTGGCACCAACTGTGGACTGTTGGGCAACACAACGATGACTGATCTGAGCTGCCTTGCTCCACGCTTACATGGTTAGCTAAGACACAAAACCTGAATTATTTTAAAAATATCTCCTAAAAACCTACCTTGACCCAAAAGTGGTGGGGTCCCAATGTATCTCATCTCAGGGAAACAGAGTGGCAGCAGCCCTGGAGAAGGAGAGGAGCCAACATAGCACTGACTTCTGTTTTTTGAGCTCAGTCCAAAGACAATTGCTGTTGGGGAGTTTTTGTGTCAATGGCCATGAGCTTTGGACTAGATCCAGTGTGTCCAGCCTGGCCTAGTGGGAGATGTCCCTGTGCATGGCAGGAGGGTTGGAACTAGATGATGTCTAAGATCCCTTCCAGCCCAAACCATTCTATGATTCTGTGTGGCCACACATGCTTTGTGGGCATGTATGAGATGGGCACAACATCAGTGGTTCCCTGTGGCAGGTATTCCTTGGGAAAACTATCTCACACAAAATGTGCATGAGGGCTATAGGGTTGGGTACGCAAGCGTCTCTTGGCCATCACAACCATCTTAGTGAGTTGAACTCCCTTAGATGTCTTTCATTCTGTGGCCCCATACATTTTGTGTTTTGACTGCACGGTGGGACAGCTGTAGTGGGGTAAGGAGGTGGGACAAAAAGGGTGAATGACAGGCAAGGTGAACGAATGATGTATTATAGTCAGTTCACACCTTTGGGAAGCTGGAGATGAGGATTTGAATTCCTTGAGAAGAAGATGGGATCTTCCCACAACCAGTGCATCCTTCTTAACTGAAGGAATGATGCTATTATCTCCAGCTGTCTCAAAAAGAGAAGTAACCCTGCCTCAATTTTGGAGGAAACTTTGAAATGGGTATTTCCTGGGATACGACACATTCCCTTCCTCTCCTACTGGCATCACAGTATCAAGCTCCTAAGATCTGCATAGAGGCAGGATTTAAAACTTTTAAATCTCACCCTGAGGCACGTGCTAGCTCCCAAACACTAAGCACAGAGCATCTACCTTGGTGCTGCAGTATTTCAACTCTTGGTAGTGTAACACTTCAGCCCGTTCATCGCTCTGATGCTAAGAGAACATCCTGAGATCTACAGAAATATTTGTTGTTCTGTGACCATCCAAATGACCCAAGATCCATGGCCTCTTCTCCTTTGTGGACCTGGAAGAAAGGGGACAGTGAGAGTGTCCACCAGGGTTTTGTTCAAAGGTATGTGGAATCTCCATCCTTCAAAATAGTCAGAAATTGATGAGATTAGTTGCTGGGAAACCATTCCAATGTGAAATTTAACATTCCTTTGAGCAAGGGTTGTGATGGGAGGCATCCAGAGGTCCTTTCCAGTCTCAGTTTTTCCAAAACTCTAGATTTGCTCTTGTTGTGTTGGATGGTTCCTTTTCTCCTCCATGAGGAATACTAGAAAAAATAGAGAGGGGGTGGGGGAAAGGGCTTTAAAGCCCAACCCCAAGCACTCAAAAGGAAACACTGAGAGGTTGTAAGGGCTCAGTTTTCTTTGTTTTAAACAGGATCAGGGCACAGTCCACAGAATTGCTTATTGTTTTTTAAACAAGAAAAAAAGACATGGTGCTGGAGTGCTGAAAAAAAAATCAGAGCGCAAAGCAGGGAGATATGGTTATTGCAGGAAGAATAGCAGAATAAAATATAATCAAATGGATCCAAACTGTGAAAATATTAGAAACAGTGTTCATAATTCACTGAGTGGTAGGCGGCAGAGGGAGCCTGGAGAAAACCGGTTTCCAGGCAGGACCACGATGCTGGTTATTGACACTAGGTGTCAGCAAGCGAACGCTGATAGCTGCCCACTCGCTGGTTGATGAGAAGGTGCAAGGGGTGCTTCGCCTCACTAACCAAAGGGACACAGGCACTGTTGCTTTGGGGCCAGTTATGACAACCCCTCCCTCCTCTGTCATGGCTTTTTCAGTGTGCAGCCTTGTAAATCTCACCAGTCGAGCTGCAAAAGTGTTTCTCTGTCAATGAAGTATTTACAATAATTTTTAAAAAATTATTATTTAAAGAATAATAGAATGATTTGGGTTAGAAGGGACTTTAGAGATCAACTAGTTCCAAGCCCCTGCCATGGGCAGGGACATCTCCCACCAGCCCAGGTTACCCAAAGCCTCATCCAGCCTGGCCTTGAACCCCTCCAGGGATGGGGCATCCACAGCTTCTCTGGGCAACCTGGGCCACTGCCTCACCACCCACATAGGAAAAAATTCCTTCTAATATCTTATCTGAATCTCCCCTCTTCTAGTTTAAATCCATTACCCCTTGTCCTGTTGCTGCATGCCCTTGTAAAAAGTCCCTTTGCAGCTTTCCCTTAGGAAAAAAAAAATATTAAGTTTTTAAGTTTATTTAAAAAATATCCTTTACAGGCTGCTTAAATCTGTGAGTGTTTACTGGGATATTTACAGTCCATGAGATAGATGTATCCAGCCTGTAGACACCTACATATTGCACTGTTGAACCTGTATATAGAGCAAGATGCTTTCCAGATGGTTTTCCCCTAATATTTAGGGGATTGCACACCGCCCACCATTTAGGGCATGAGTGGATTTCTTAAGTGCAGTTAATCCAGTCTCACCTCGTGGTTTACATGCTGCTCTTTGCCCGGGGAAGTTTGCTGCTTGGCACTCTCGCATCCAGCGTTCAGACCTTTCTTTCACATCCTCATCCACATGGAAGAGGTGACAAAGCGACCTCAGGGATGCAGGGCCACGAGCTGTGAAGGAGATGGGGGGGGAGATAGATCTGTGGTGCCCCAGGGCCCCTTTGATCCACAGGCTGGTGAGGCCAGGTTGGACGCTTGTCTGGCATCGCTTGCGGACCGGGTGATGAGAAGTGAAGAGTTCAAGCTGCATTTCTCCTGTGATAGCACGCTGTGAAGCGGAAACACCTCCCCTCCGGCACCGCGGGATGTCAGATGGTCGCTCGCTGCCCTGGGTTTTCAGGACTAGGTCATGTTGTGTCTGGCTGGCTTAAGATTAGAGATGTTCACATGGGAATCCCCAACCGGTCCATCTAGCTTGTGATCAAACCCATGGGGCAAGGCTCTGCAGGTAGGAAATGTGACTTTGTTCCCATTTAACAGGCAGTATTTGAAGACATGAGGAACTGCCGGTCTCTGCAGGATCCATCCATAAGCCTGCCCCAAGGGGTCTTCCTTAGGAACGGGCGTTGAGTGGGGTTGCAGCAAGGTTTTGGGTTGGTCATTGATAAGAGCTGGACTAAGTGCTGAAACTGTGCTTGATCCAGAGCGCAAGGAATAGGAACATAAGCCCAGACGCTTTTAAGTTGCAAGCTGCAGAAAAATTGAATCAGAACAGAGCTTGAATTTGAATTTCACCCTTAGAGCTTAAAAAATTTAACCAAATGAAATAGAATTAACAAAACCCTGTTCCCTTCTGAGAAAACAAAATAAAACAAAACCCCAAACCAAACAACAAATCTTTAAAGGTCTGATAAAAAGATAACTGGCTTGATCCCAAGAGCTCTCCCCTTCTCTTGCCTTGTTACTCATGTCGCAGCGTTGTTGATGAGTGCAAATACAGCTGTGGATTCTGTTCAGCTCAGGTTAAATTTACAGAACACATGGTTAGTGTCTGTGGGATTGAATTGTGCTCCTATGATAGATGCGAAGACTCGCAGGAAGCTTGAGGCAGGTGAGAAAATAACTGAATATTTCTATTGTGTGATATTAGGGTAAGTACCATATATAAATTTTGCAGTAAACCAGAACCTGAGATTGTATGTTTGACATTAAGGTGGGGTAACGATGGCACCTTTCAAAGGAATTGAACTGATAAGAAGATCCGTCAGGGAAAAAGCTGAGTCTGATTTGCCTGGTTGCCTGGAGTAACAGGTCTGGCTTTAGGGATTTGATGTAACAGCATTTGGGATTTTTGTTACCAAGTCCTGGATGTACCATTAGCCACATTCCATTGCGAAAAGTGGATGTTTAGAGAAAAGGATTTAGCTTTGAGACTAGGCATAAACTGAGGCTAGTTTAAGAAGAAGAGATGCATGGCTTGTTGGAGATCTTTGTATTGGGAAAGAGAAGAAACAGAGGAACGAGTTTTGATTGCAGCAGCACAGATGATGGACTAAGGAGATGCACTGAGCTAGGACCACGGGGAACTATAGCCGGGGAAATGGGGTGTTTTGAATGAGCAAATGCAGGAGATATGAGGAGAATGTGTTGTGGCGATTGAAACCTAAGCAGAAGTCAGAGCCTCTGATGCTTATTGTGGAGATCAAACCAAAGGATCCAAATGGTCCCTTCCGTCCTTCAAATCCGGAAATGAAATTAAGAAGGGGGGGGAAGTGCATATTGATTACACAGCAGGAACATTCTGACAGTGAGATCTATCAGGCAGTGGAATAGATGCTTGCAAAGTCATCTCTTGGGACTTCTGAAACTCGGCTGTGCAAAATGAATGTCTCCCAGGGAGCAATTCTTCATAGGCAGAGGTTGAACATGATGACCTTAACAGGTCTCTTTTTTCCTTTCCTTTTCCTTTCTTTTTATTTTAATTTTTTTCCCCCTTTGTCTTCCCTGCTAAGCACATGTTAATGTTATGCTCTGCGGTGTGTTTTGTAAGAGGTGGATAACTGCGGACGTGCGATTTGGCACTGGGACTGCTTGGGCAGTAGTTCAATCAATCTGCAGCTGCCTTTGGAGCTCCTGGAGGTTTCAGCCTCATCACATGTCCAGCAGTTGTTATTAAACAGTGACCCAGAACAAAGCCCTTGTGCTGAGCCTCCCAGGATGCTGGCTTAAGCTGGAGTATCCCTCAAAGACAGGATTGGGGGCAGTCGGTCCCTAACCCATTACCAACATGCAGAGATTTGGCTGCCGGTGTGTCTGATCCCAAAAGAGAAGCCATCATGGGATGAATGCATTCATCTCAGTGATGGGATTGTGTTACATGTGATAATCAGGTTTTATCTTTATGGGGAACATAAAGCATAAAGAAGCTTCATTCTGGGGTTGGAATCAATTAGGCAGGGAGAAGTATTGTGTCCCAGAATGGACAGAATACCTTTTTTTACTAAGTGTGTTGCAATCTTTATGATTTTTGTTACTGTTGTGGCAGGAGATAATCGCACCAACAATACCAAGGGATATTTGCATTTAATGCTCAGAGGAAGGGGGATGAAAGGCCAAGAGTTCCTCCTAAGGAAAATATTAAATAGGAGGACCTCAGAGATCTCCAAGGAAAGAATGAGAAAAGGATATCCTCTTGAAGAGTGGTGTCTTCATCAGATGGACAGGAGCTGTAGGGTGTGGAGATGAGGTCCCTCCCTCCTTCCACCTGAGAGGAGAAAGCAGCTCTAGGTTTGATTCTGGCGTGTATAGATTAAGCATGGTTTTCTTGGGTTTTGCATCCACCTATCTCTTTACAACCCTTTGTAAGAATGGTCTTTATCTTAGATTTTGTAATTACTACCTTCCTTTGCCTGGTTTGATTTAAAAATGTATTAATCATCTGACAAGATGCAAAGCCTCATGTTCCTACAGGCATGATAGCACTGAGATAAGGGCACTGGAGCATGTCAGAAGTGCCTGATTTCAACATAACATTTTGGGGGTACCCAAAGAGTGACTGGCTGTTCTTCTGCTGGGC
>VZTO01017830.1:0-14979 GCA_013400615.1 Syrrhaptes paradoxus
AAGTTTAAAAACCATACAGCTTTCTGAGTTCTAACAGTTGACATCACAACTGACATTATCCTACACAGTCAGCACATTTGTCAGAAACCACTGGAAGAGCTTGTGGTTTTAAACAGCTTTTACAAATGGCACTATATAAATAAAACAATTCATGCAGCCTGTATTCTCCGGGCATACGTATCATCAACTCAAAATATTCTATTTGATACATTTATCATCATCTCGGTTGTTTATGTATAAACAGTACCTGTACCCAGGGGACTGGACAACTTGAGATGAAAACGTGGGTCTCTATTTATCTATGAGGAAGAAGTGGAATAATATTAAGGCTTCCTATCAACTCTGCAAGAATGTAGGAACTTCCTGGGCTTTTATTAATCTTTTATTTCTTTCCTGATGTGTCTCAAAGGCAAACTTAGCTCCTTGATGTGAAGCAAATTAAATAAAGACATCAAGAAATCCTTCAATGGATTCTGAATAAAATAAATACATCATTTGTTCAGATGTCCTTGGCAATCAGTCATTTCATACAATTCAATTTCACTTCAAGCTGGGTTATAAAAACACTCTAAAATTCTGTCTGAGGAGATAACAAGTTTTAGCAGGAAAAAAATATACATAATTTCATTAACTGCCTTTATAACACATTAGAAACTTGGAGGAATTATTTAATAACTGTTTACAAATAATAAACAGGGTTGTTAAAATGGATCTTTGCAGGACTGGATGCTGATTGGGAGCAGTAAATTATCTTGACTAATAAAAACAACAGCAAGCCTCTTCAAATTTAGGAAATAAAAACCTAGGGAGTATAAAACATTTGATGCTTGATAGCATCAAATAAGGCAGTTATTTCAATTTCACACATTTTCATTCCAGTTTTTCTTCCTTTTTTTAAATTTCGCTTGAAAAGATGTTAACTTTATTACTGTACAAGAGAGAATTAAGTAATTCTTCATTTTATCTCTGTGTAGATACTGCCCAGTGGCTTTACTACAGTGAAATTTCCAGGGAAAAAGAGAACCTGTACAATTTCAGAGATCAGAGGATATTTTCTACTGTGTTACATTAGAGCAAATTAGTTTACACCTCAACAGAGGTCAATGTATCTGACCAGACATATTCTCATGTAACTGAATGAAGATGTTAACCTTCAATTTTTTATTTTTTTCCATGTCATCATAGTTTTGTGAGCTGAATCCTGTCTGTTCTAAATCTGTTGATGAATTCTGTGTGATTAATAGTTTCACATAATGATAGAATGTATAGTTAACAAGGTATTAAGGATGTTCATTTCTACTTTTCCATGACAGTGAAAATATAAATGTAGGCAGGAAGTTTTACAGAGGGCTCCTACACGATAACCCTTTGCAGAGTGTTTCAGAGAGTTTGTAGCACAGCTCAAGTACACTATCAAACAGCAAAAAATTTTCAAAGACACTATTGTAAAAGATTTATCTTTAAAAGTATAGAGAAAGTATCCTGTGATGTTCTTTTGACAATATAAAAGGGCTGAACCCAGGGGAGTATTTCAGGAGAAAAATTGGGAAGGTTTTGGAAAAGATTAGGTTTCAGCATTCAGTGTAGAACAAGAACTCTTACACGGTGAAACTGTTTGCTTTGAGTAAGTTTACTCTGAGCTTTGTTAAGATTACCTCTTTCAAGGAGTTTTAATTGTTAAGTTTTCCCACTACTTTATAGAAATACTATCTGCTGGAAATGGATATGTTACTTTTTAAATTAACTGAAGTAATTTAGAATTATAGATATGCTTCATATTGCATATCTTCTTCACTCACGTTTTCTTGTTTTGCCTCTCCTCCTGGTGATTTATGAAACTATTACACAAAGGAAAGAGTTAACTGATTCATGTACAGTGTATAAAAAGCATAAAATAAATGAACTGGAGAAAAAAATGTTCCTCTAAATTCAACTCAGGATTAAGAATGATGATGCACTGAACTGTAGCTATTAAGATTTCAGACAGTAGGTTGGTAATATTTTAATTAATGGTGTCTATACTAAAATTTGTACAAACTGATAAAAATAGCCTTCAAAGTTGCAAATGGTTTCAGAGTATTAAAAATGGTCATACCTAATGTTATATATTTTACTCTCTCAGGATCTTAGATACAATTCACAAGTGACTGCTTCATCTTGTAAAAGAACAGTGCTGGTTGCAAGAAAAGTGGAGCTTAAGGTCATATTAGAAGTACAAATTAATATGCAATTTACTATAGGAGAAATTAGGTTCTTCAAGAACAGTAAGCCTGCCATCAGGAAGATAATCAGAAACCCTGTGAAAATTAAATCCTCCTCCTAATCATTTAGATTAAATAATATTTTCCAGGTTTCTGAAGGGCTTTTGTGAGCCTGACCTGGATGAACAGCAGGCAAATGGAAAGGACAAAGAAGAAACACTGGTCAGTGATGCCTAAAAGAAATGTGCCAAAGAACTCTTGTGCCAAGTTCAGCACAATCTCCTCCCCTGTAAAAATAAAATGGAACAAAAAAAAGCAATGATAGTTCTTTTGGCTTTTTGTTGACTCATATTCTTAAACCTCTCAAGCAAGATGGCATGTTTTCTAGTGTAGTGAGTCCTGATTTTTCTTGATTTGTATGGCTGGCTGCTCAGAAAAATTATCTACATATATAGTCAGGGAAAATGTTCAGGTTATTATGCTTCTGTACAAATACATATGCAACAAATCTTTGTACTGGAATGTTCTCTACAAGCCATTCAGGTGTCTTCATTCATCTCTGAATGTAAAAAGGGTGAAATTTGGTTTCATCCAGTGCCAGATGTGCTGGGTTTAGCAGAAGACCTTAGATGATAAATTACACATATGTGAGAAATTTGATGAATTGAAGTCTAGGTTATGACTCAGTAAAGACTTCCGTACACAGAGAGAGCCAGCAATCTTGGTCGTAGTTACTGCTTGAAGTTTTCAAAGGCAGGTAAACAGAAATCTCTGCACCCAAACTGTAGACTAGAAATTTTGGCCTCTCATTTGAAGAGCTAGAGAAAATACCACTGCTAAACTCATTACTTATTCTGAGCTTTTGTATCCTCAGGGTTTGGCCCCTGTTCCCTTTACTTCACTCATAACACAACCACTCACAATTGAAAATGAAGTGCTTTTAGTTGTATTTTCAGTTTCAGAAAGGTAGAAAACTCATGTGTATGTATGACATTTATACACAACACTTATTATTTATAAATAATTAATTTAAAAAATATTCCAAGACAGGAATCCTGTTGCTAGAAAGTGTTTTCTAGACAGAGGGTAAGTGTTGGACTAGTGAAATGGAGTATAGTTTAAAAATGGATTTTAAAATGGGAAGAGGAAAGTTTTACTTAACCTTTAGTTAAACATTTTGCTTTGGTTAAATGTGACCTTCTACATTTATACCTCCAGAATTAGAAACACATGAACATCTTATCCTCTAGTTGTAAACTAGAGAAAAGTTTGTTCTCTTCTTGTGCTGTATTCATTAAGATTTTTTTTTCCAGAAACTGAATTACTAAATTTTCTTTGATATTAGGATAGATTCTAGAAAAGACTTATTTCCATCCAGTGATATGGGATAGGATTTGCTCTCTGAATAACATATGAAAACATATGAAAGGATAAATTTATAGCTCAAAACTTGGCTAAGTGGGAGGAATATTGTAGACAGTTATAATAAAGCAAACATTCCCACAGTAAATTTTTAGAGACTTAAAGCAAACTCTAGTCCTTCCATTTAGAGTAACATTAATGGCAGGTGAGTCAATAAATTCTTCCCAAAGCACTGAAACTTTCTGCTTCAATCAGGATGTAATGGTAGATATCATAATTATATATAACTTAATTCAGTTTGTGCTGTGAATTTAGCATCATTTTAAATGTGTGTATTCAGGGTTGTCTCTTACGAGTAAGTATCTTTAATGGTGCAAATCTTAAGCAAAAATGCTAAATATTCACTTGTCACAAAAAGACCGACACGATAGACAACTTTAGTTTGCATCACAGATTACTGAGAAGAGTAGAAATTATACATTAACTTTTCTGCCAGTTTCTTAGTCAAGATTTTCTTGGGTTAGGATACATATTCACACGACAGATGATAAATACAATGTGGTAGGAAACTCAACTTGTGATCTGTAGAATTATTAGAAAATTCTGTATGACAAGTTAATGACTCTTCAGGAGGTTCCCCAGAAACTGAGAGGAACATCCAAAGTAATAAGAATCCAATAAGGATAGTTTTGTGATTAGAGCACTGTCCAGGCTGTGAGACAACTGGATTAACATTCCTACACTATCTGATTAAGATCAGGGACTTCACACAAAGCTCTCAGGCAAACTCCCTTAATCATTGAACTATGGGAATTGAATAATTTGCTAATAAAATTATGGCAAGTATAAACTGTGCCTAATCTTTCCCCTGAGCATAGGAAATCTTTGGCTTTCATTTTCTCCCTAGAACTCTGCTGATGTTTAGCCAGGAATCTTATATTCTTTTCTAGCCACTGTCTTAAAATCTTATAAGCCACTTATTCAAGTATTCTCTGTAACCTGTTCCATTCAAAATTAGTTTCTGAAGTAAATTAAAAAACTATTACTTAAACAGTTGGAAACAAACAAATCGTTTTAGCCAGAAGGGTTTAAGGAGCCATCATGGAAGCTTGTGTTCTGGGAGATTCAAGAGGGTAGTTAAGATCTGGAAGGCTGATGGAACAGAAACATTGGCCTCTACACAGCTGGAGTAAGATGATGTGTCCTGATTTCTCTGTAGTCTGATTTTTTTTTTCTCCATGAAGGAAAAAAGTCTTCTTGTGTGGGCACAGTCATAGAGTCACAATTTTTCTACACTCTTCATTTGGGGTTGTAAAAGTCATGGTGTGGCAGGCTAAATGAAGAGGTAGAACAGTTCTTTTCGAAGTGATACTGACTGATATCCTGTCTGTACATCTTTCAGCTGTGCTTAGCTGAAAGGACTGACAGAAACTGTTCTTTCTACTTTATTCCATTCTACATTTCCATTAAATGACCCACAGGGGATAATGTAAAGAGGTTTAGCTATAGCAATATCTGTAAATGTTTGAAACTCTATTATATCTGTTTCTGGGGTATGTGAGCACCTCACAATCAGTGTTTATCACATTATTGTGATTTAGTGAATTGTGTCATCTCTATTTTTTGATTAAAAACTAAAATGCAGATAACAGTGTAGCTAAGGGTTCATAGGACACTTTGCATAGCAGAGATTTTAATTCAAATCACAAATTTGCAGCCATGTCAGGGAAATAACCTGTTAAATGAAACTACTTATTAAAATGTAATGTTATTTTATGAAGATTTTTTCCTTGCCTGAGTTGGAGAATATGTAATAATTGCTCTGTGATAATTGCATTGTTGTAAAAAAATACCTGAAGGAGGGAATACAAACAATCTCTTCTATCAATATTGAGCTCCATTTCTGCCTGTGTGACTAACAAGCTATTAATTCTAACAAGGTCAAGCTGTGCTTAGTCCTGAGAGATATTCAGTTGTTTGAATAGGTGCCTTTTTCAGTAATCAGAGATATAACAGAAGGCTTATTAGTGTTTCATCTCAGTGCAGCTTCACCTGTTCAGGGAAGACTCTAGCTGGATAGAAATGTGGAGAGCTCTCTTTCTCATACATGCTGAAAAGGCAGAGACCCAGAGACTGGGAAATATAAGGCGGGATGACTTGTTTCAGAATAAAGCCCAGGGGTAAGATTTACTTAAACAAACAGGAAAGTTTGGCTTTTAACCCTTTTTTTAATTCCAGACAAAATTTCAAGATCTGACAAGTCAGATGTGTCGTGAAGCGATGCGTTTCATACCAATCACAAATTCAGCACTTTCATACCCAGAACTGAACCCAGCTGAAAGGCAATGCTTGTGAAGTAGGGAGTGTAGTAAACTAAGTAATTAGCCTAAGGAAGACTGAATCATAGGGGTCATTTCTGGGAAGGTAAAAGACTGTCTGAAAGGATCTGTTTTCATGGGAAGGCAGAGCAGAGGAGCATTCAGAACAGCTCCCTGTTCCTCTATAGTGCTCAGACCACATGAGCTCTGTGATTTGTTAGCTGCTTGAAAATTGTATATTATGTTCTTATTCTGTGTTGATCAATTTTATTTATTGTTATATTTCATGTTTGATAACTGGAAATAAAAAATGACTGAGTTAATTTTTTTTTGGCCTTAACCAAACCTCTGAAAGAGAGTCATGTATGTAAGTCTGAGAGAGATTGATTCCAAAACACATAATTTAAGGCCTCAATATTTCTTAAAAGTCCAGGTCCTTTCTAACACCTGATACAATGTGCTAGTTTATGCTGGGATAGAGTTACTTTTCTTCGTAGTAGCTAGTATGAGTCTATATTTTGGACTTGTGCTGAGAGCAGTGTTGATAACACACTGATGTTTTAGTTGTTGCCAAGCAATGCTTACATTAAGCCAAGGACTTTTTCAGCTTCTCATACTGCCCCTGCCCTCCCAGCTTCTTCTCCACAGGAAGCTGGGAGGAGACACAGCAAGGACAGCTGACCCAAACTGGACAAAGGGATATTCCATGCTATAAGACATCATTCTCAGTATATAAGCTAGGGGAAATAGACCAGGGGCAGCTGCTGCTTGGGGACGGGCTGGGCATCAGTCAGCAGGCGGTGGGTGGTTGCATCACTTGTTTTTTTTGGAGTTTGCCTCTTTTTTTGTTGTTGTTGTTTTCCTTTCATTACAATTTATTATTAGTAGCACTAGTATTAGTATTATTAGTATTATTAGTATTATTTTTTATTTTATTTCACTCATTAAACTGTTCTTATCTCAACCCATAAGTTTTCTTACCTTTTTCCTCCAATTCTCTCCCCCATCCCACTGAGTGTGGGGGTACGCAACCAGCTGCATGGTTATTATAGTCAGCTGGGGTTAAACTACAACATACAAACAAAAATCTTGATGAAAATTAAGGTGGAGGTTAGTTTACCATTACTGACTTACAGTGGCCAAAACAGAAACTGTGAAAAATTAAGAGCCTGGAGCTGCAACAACCATAGCAAAGCAATTATAATGTAATGTGGGAAGGTATGGCCTTGGTAATTCCCTTGATGTCTATGCAACTGTAATGGCCTCCTTGTTCTCAAAGATCATAAACAATAAGGATGAAAAATATCTCTTTGCAATAATAGACTTTTGTTTCCTAATTTTCATAGGGACACCAAACAATTGCTCAGAAATTTTTCTACATTTTTCTGCCAGTTGCTGCAGGCATGTCGCTGGCTAGTGTAACAATAACTCAAAGAACAGGATGTTGTACAAAGCATTAGTACATCGGGATTTCATTAGAAATATGAAATGATTACATGACTTGCAAGGAACATTCAATACTTGTACAGATTGCACCTACTAAATGGAGTTAATGTAAGTTAAAAACATAAGATCCAAAAGACAATATTAACCCTTAGATGTGTTCATATGTACTGTATTAGTTTAAAGGCAAGAATAATTTAATCCTATTTTAGGTTGCATTTTTTCAGAGCTATAAAAAGCAAATGTTTAATAGCATATGACAATTCAATACAATGATTTTCAGGAAAAAAAAGTCTTACACAAAAGCAAAAAGAAGTCTTACACAAAACTGGAAAAAAAGCTTTTTTATATAATTGAATCACAAAATCTGTCAGCAAGTATGCACAGTCAACAGATGCCAGAGATTTAAAAGGAGTATAAGGCTGCATCATAAAACCTAAATTGACTATTTTCAGTAGTGTTCACTACAAGGGAACTTAGGGAAGTTCCCCTAATGAGACTGAAATTCTCATAACTGAAGTTTCAATAGAAGAAATTTTTGAAGAAATATTGACAGTACAAATGCTAACAAATCCCCAAGGCCAAATTCATATACAAAAGGAAGTGGGATGTATCATTTTCCTTTGCTGAGCCTCACACCTAGAAGGAGTGTAGGAAGAAATAGCGCTTTTTTCTAAAAAAAAGGGACTCCTAGGAACATCTGATTTAAAGACAGTAAGTCTGACTTTTCTGTCAAGTGTTTTGATAAAAAATACATAGAAAAATATTAGCAGAACTGCATTTATCACATTACCATACAGCAATCTTACCATGCAGTCGTATACCATGAACCCAGCTTTTAAGGAGGGAAGACATTCTTCAATCTGTATACAACTTTCCTGAAGGGTCATGGAGAATATGAATAGGAATGGTCAAAGTAACACTATGTACTTTCATTTTAATAGGTCCTTGACAAGGTCACTCATCAAAGGCTGTCAAGGAAATTATATTCTCAGAGAGGCTGAAGGACCACCCTATTTTGAATTAACAACAGATTAAAAAAAAATCCACCTTTTGTAGGAGTATCTGATCAGTTTGAAGAACTGGGACATTGTCAGTGAAGCCACAGAATACTTTTCTGGGACTTCATGATTCAACACATAAACAATCAAGAAAGGAAATTAACACAGAGGTAGAAAAGCTTGTTGATATAATATTATTATAGATAGTTAAAATTAAAACTAACTGTGAAGAGCTGTAACAGCATATCACGATAATAGAGTGGATAGTTGATAAATAAGGTCAACCAGTACAAAGTTCTAAACCTAAATGTAAAAATGTAATACCCCGATTGGATAATATGGGTGCCATTATGGATGAACACCAACTCAAGTGGAAAAAGACATGTGGAACTGAATCACGAAAAAAGCAATAAGGAACAAACAAACAACAAAAAAAAAGAGTGCAAAAAAACTGTGATAGGAATATCTACAGCTTCAATAATACTGTGCTGTTCCCATCTTCACATCTCAAAATGATAGAATGGAATTTGAAACAGTGCAACATGGGCACTAGGAGACATCACGAGTTTATTAAAGATTCATTGTAAGGAAGGATTAATAGTCTGGGATTCTTTAGTCTGTAAAAGACAGAGCTAAAAGGGGATATGAGAGATATCTTATAAAAAATGAATGAATCCACTGAAATGAATCAGAAACTGCTATTCATAATCACAAAAAAAAAGGCAGAAAACTGTAAAGAAGTCACTAGGAATGTAATTAAATTATGACATTTATTGACACAGTACAAGTTATTGGGAATATGGTTTTTTATGACAGATTAGGCTAGGAATTATTTCAAAGTAGGCTAGGGAAAATTTTAATTGACTACTATTTGGTTGATGCGCTGAGTTTATTTATATACCCAGGACACAAAGGTTCATTTCCTTTTTTCTACAAGAACATGCCTTTTGAGCTTTAATGACAGAACTGGTTCAGTATTTGCATTTTCATACAAGTGGCAGTATTTCTCCAAAAGTTCATAAAACAATGTGAAAACATTGATTTAGTAATGTTTTTGAGGAAAAATGGGTCACTGTTGCTAGCACATGTAATACTTGCAAGATTATGTTTTTTAAAAAGAAATCTACTGCTACTTATACTTATGGAATTACATTATTTGAATTAATAGTGTTTTATACTTTCTAATTCATTTGTTTGATTCACATACCAAACACATTTTGACTTTCTAACTGAACATAAGCCCCCAAAGATTTTTTAAATGCGTGTTTAGACTTCCTTCCAAAACAAACCCACAGGAGCCTGTGAGACAACCGAAGGAAGAGAGCCCAGCCCCACTGGAAACTCCCAAGTCCCATGAGGAACATTTGAAGGGCTAGAAGTATATGTTTTACCATTTCAGCCTTACATGTTATGTTTTGCCCTAATAAGTTGTGGGTTGTTTTTCTGTCTGTCTCTGCCAGCTGGTTTCTCAGCTACAAATCTAATATTCCCCTACTTCCATGTTCCTCCTGATCCTTTCTTTTCTTTTTCTTGCATAAGATATCTCTTTTCTCTGCTTTCTTTTCCTCTCTTCTTCATATTTGCTTGCTATAAAATTCTTTGGAGACTCTTGACCAATTTTTATATATTTAGTCTAGGCTTGTCTTATTGCTACTATGTCCACAAGTCAGATTTTATTCAGTCTTCTTCATCTAAAAATATGAACAATTCTTACTTTGTTTAATATAACTTTTAGTTCCTAAGTACCTCTTACCCCAGTAGCCTATCTTCTTTCTAACCAAACACATCTGTTAGTCATATTTTTTTCCTGCCGTGCTATGACATTTCCTCTAAGTAGCATAAAATACAAACCTCTCACCTTGCCTTATAAAACCTGCCTCACTTCCCTACTCCTTTCTCATTTCCTGAACTCTTGTGATTCTACAAAGCTGTCAGTCACTCCACAGCAAATTCCAGATAACTCTATTGATCTCAATGTGTACATTTTTCACATTTCTGAATGTTTTTCTAGTTGTATTTTATAGTACTAAGTGTGTCGTCCTGACAAAATTAATCACTCTCAAATTAAAAGGGTTACTGAAAATAAAATAACTGAACTTTGTATGTGTCTGCGTATCTGTGTTTGTATCTGCGTACACAAATACTCTTACATCGAGTTTTTCTTTCTGAGCTTAGAAGGTCCTCTGTCGAACACAGCCTGATATGTTGATTTATTTGTCATAATTTTCACTGCACTGCTAAGCAAAACTTTGCTCTATGAAAATTCTCACCCATCTAAAACTGATTGGCTGCTTTAATCTTTCAGAATGTAAATATTAACCCTATGTTTGAGAAAATAAATCCTTTTTCTTAAACTCACTGTTGTGCTGTTGGCAACCCTGAACACTGTTTTAGAATATGTACAGGACCTGAGCAGAGCACATCAGATCAAATGAAGCTTCCTCCATCAATTACTAGCTTTACTGCTGGGCAGGTTCAAAAAGCAAGCCACAGGGTTTTTCTGTGATAATCTCAACAAACGAAAACTAGATGCTTTTTCATATTTTAAGCATTCTTTATTTTCTAGGTGTGATGGGGGAATATGAACCAAAAATTGAAGTCCATTTTCCTTACACAGTTACAGCTGCAAGGGGAACCACTGTTAAAATGGAGTGTTTTGCACTTGGCAAGTAAGTACGTTTTTTTTCATAATTAGACATCATTGCTTATTAAAACGTGACATGCCTAATTTGTTGTTTCATTATTTTGTTGGATTTCATTTTCACAGACAGTCCTTACTGCACCGTCAAAGTAACCAATTGACTAAGTAGCCAATTATGAATTCCCTGCCCAGCCATTCCTGTGGACAGTAATTTACTCAATTTAAAAGCCTCTCTGTCAAAATGAGAAGTAACATTCTTGTAAACAGAAAGAGGAAAGTTTTTATTGAAAATTTTGTCAGACTCACGCATTTATTCACTGCAATACTATAAATCAGTAAATTAGATTTAATTCTGCCAAAATTTCATAGTTGGAGGATAAACAATATTAGAAGCTTTATTTTCCCCAAATGCATAATTTATGTATGCAGCTAAGAGCAGAATGTTTTAAACATGTCCTAACACATTTTGTGGCAGTGCCAATTCTCTAATTTCTACCAGACCTAGTAGCACTACTAGAGAACAGGTGTTTAATATTCATGTCAAGGGGGTTTTTATATGTTTATTGTTAAATGAGTTTAGGGAGAGAAAGGCTTTAAAAATACCATTTTACTATTTCATACAAATTAAATAAAAAGTGAAATTACTTCTATACACTATTCAGATTACAGAATATAGGATTAATTGATAGGACTTCAATTTTGTTATGGCAGTTACTATAATTACTGTTGCCAAGAACAAGGATGGCAAGGGTAGTATGCAGTCAGACAGAACTAAGAAGCAGTTGTAGTGATTCGAAGAAATTATTCTTTCTTGTGTACATGTATGTAGCTAAAACCAGGTGTTCCATCACTGATGTTTCACTAGAGACATATAAACAAACACAGAGTGTAGGTTTTTTTTCAAAAATACCCTATCAAATTCTGTGGGGGGTGTGTGTGTTGAAAGAAATCTCACTGCCTTTAATTCCTTTCATTTCCTTTTTACAGTGGTGTTCCTTTTGGACATGTCTCCCCCACCTTGTGAAGTTGGGCTGCTCAATATCATATATCCTGTTTGTTTTTCTAGTTCATAGCTTGTCAAGGCACATACAGGTTCCTTACAGCCTGGCTTTGATTAAGAAACAGTGGAAGGATTTGTGACTCTTGCAGAGGAACTTCGCAAATCAGTTAGTTTGAGGGGTACGGTATCCTCCATACCAATTTTTCTTACTTATTTGCCTAAGTAGGAGAAAAACATAAGAGGAAAGGAGTTTTAAAGCAATATTTTGCTGAGGATCACCACTCCAACTTGCTCAGCAGGTCTGGTATTTCAGAACAACCTTTCAAATCCTCTCTACTACCTGAGAGGGCTTTTTAAAAGTTTTTATAGTCATTTTGACCTTAATGTGTCACTGGTCACTAGGTTTTTTCTTCAGATTTTTGTCTTAACAGTTCCTGTTTACTGTCTCGATGAGATATGTCTTACACTTGCTTCCCTTCTTGCCTGTTTTTCCAGTCTGACCAACATCCAGATACTCTCAGGTAGCTGGTCAATACAAAGTATGCATAAATTCCGGCAAAATATTTTAATTGTATCTGTTTAGTCCCAGTGAAGTTGAAGGATAGGGAGGACACAGCCAAACCAGTCCAAACAAAATGTGGGAGACCATTGTCCACATACAGGGAGCCATTAGACAGTGACAGTGTTTTTTGCAAATTCATTCCCCACATAAATGTAAGCAGTAGTTGAGAAAGCAGATGTGAGGGGAGAACTTCTGTAGGGGGAAACAGAAGTTTTGTGTTTTATGTACTAAAGATAAGGAAAGAGGTATGTGAGAGTACAGAAAAGTAATAAATGAAGAAATTCTCTGAAATGCTGAAATATATGAGCAAAGAGCTGTTCTGTAGAGGCTGATGCTCCAGGCTCTCTTTTGTCAGCACCACTAACCAACTTGCTGCCAGGTCAATAGCTGGCAACAAGGTCTTTCAGACTCTTGGCTACGGCTGAAGCAGTAACCAACATGTTAGTTTCTGTGTTCCTCATATTGCCAGAATTAAATTGCAGTTGCTGACAGATTACAAGTAAGCTGTCACTTTCCAGTGAAGAGGAGGTATGCCACATGTTGTCCTCCGCAGCCATCACTGACAGGCAAGAAACACAGCTACTGATACCTTCCCTCATCAGCATCTTGGGATTTAGTAAACTCTCTCAAAAAGTCAGTCATTCAAACAGCAACATGAGGAAGGCAAAGGTTGACAAGAAAAGCTTCAATTAGCTTATTTCCACATTCATATTTGGTGTTAACCTTTAATAAACAAAAAACCCAAACCACCTGAAACCATCAAGGAATATAAGGTTATCTAACAAGTTGACCCCATTTGCTGCTGTTGTAATGGGCAGCTATTTTTACCATGCACATTCCTTATCTCCCTTTTGCAGCCATTAATGCTCAATCAAATCAGCTGAGTTGAAATTACTTTTAACCTGATATGGTAATAATTACATGAATGACATTTCAGGCCTCGTTTGAAACCTGTAGGCTGAGGTGGGAGGTAGAAATGCATCAAATTTCCTATTCATTTTCATTGTTTTCATTTTTTGTCCCCATCTCTTATTCCTGATAGCTTGTAAAGATCTTTTTTTGTTACACTGCTATGGGTCCCCATTACCAAACTGGATCAGCAACTAATTTGTTCCTTCTATATTTAGCATTTTGAGATGGGGTGTTTTAAATTCTTATTGTAAGTAATACAGAAGTCTTTACAGTCTCAAAACCAATGTGCTGCTGTTTGTTCTCATGCTTTAATTTAGCTGTCTGAAACTCTCACTCCTCTTTCTCCACTGTAATTGTGAGAATGACAGACGTTCCAGTGAGATTTCCTGAAGCAGGCATTTGGCCAACATTCAAGTCTAGTCTTTAGTTACAGATTAATGATTTATTAATAGTGTTTATTTAGAATTGCCAGTCATTATGACTGTATGAATTAAATAAATTAGAGCCGTGCAGCTTTTGTCTTCCAAATAAAATCAAATGTCTTTATTGCTTGAAAGACATAAATTCTCTGAGAAGAATTTTATTCTGACCTAAGCAATATGTAGCTAGTCCAGTTACAAATTAAAATATCATGTTACTGATGCCACTTAAAAATTGACTTTGTTGTTGCTAAAGAATGCTAAAGGAATGGAATACCTCAAAATAGTGTTATTTATGTTAGATAATCCTGATTATAATGAGCATCAGTCACTGGCTAAGAAATCACTGCAAATATCCATGATTTACTGCTGAGGTATTACAGGAGACGTGACAGAAAGAGAAGTCAAATAAAATTTACTGTATCATATATCAGAGTGTGAATTTTGTAATTAGTGACGTATTGTGATTTGTGCTGGATATTTATGCTGGACCAATTCTGTTGAAGGTCGTTTTTAGAGCCATGTTCACTGTCCATCTGCACAACTTGTGTTCAATTACATCTACGTTTCGTATATATCTGTATATGTAGCATACAGATATGTTTACTGGCACCCATATACTGATGTCATTTTTATTAGGAACACTTGTTTTTACTTGTATCCCAACAAGAAAGAGGATCATATTTCTTTTTAAAGATTACTTTAAAAACCCACTGGCAAAGTAGTAAAGTATCTTTATTTTTTTTAATATAACATAATAACAGAACTAAATATTTTTAATTTACATAATTGCTAAATCCTGATTAAGATTTACATTAAGCATTCATAAAATAACAAAATAATAGTTAAAAAATGCATTAAAACTTATATGCTCTATTAAAAGCAGTATGCTAATATTTGCTTTTGAGTAATAGAATTTTCACTGCTTCTGTCTTCTGTTATTCAAAAAGTCAAGCTAATTTTTGGGAAACAAATAGTTTATTGGTAATGAGGTTGTTGTTTGTACTCTAGATCATAGAATCATAGAATCATTAAGGTTGGAAAAGACCTCAAGGATCATCAAGCCCAACCCAACACCACCTAACTCACTAAACCATGTCCCTAAGCACCACATCTACAC
>VZTO01017830.1:15223-38080 GCA_013400615.1 Syrrhaptes paradoxus
TTGTTGTGACCAAAGTGCAGGACCCGGCACTTGGCTTTATTGAACCTCATACAACTGGCCTCAGCCCATCAGTCCAGCCTGTCCAGATCCCTCTGCAAAGCCTCTCTACCCTCAAGGAGATCAACACACCCGCTCAGTTTGGTGTCATCAGCAAACTTACTGAGGGAGTACTCAATCCCCTCATCCGGGTCATCAATAAAGAGGTTAAACAGGACAGGCCCCAAAACCGATCCCTGGGAAACACCACTGATGACCAGAACACCACTGGTGACCGGGTTAATCAGAAATCAGATAATCCTGGTTCTCTAACAAGTCCATCATTTCAATATCAGAATTTAATTTTTTTATGTAAAACAAGAAGACAGATCACAACCTTGTTTTTTGGGTAGGTTCTGGTGAATATACCATAATTTTCCTAGGTGACACTCTTGCACAAATCACATCACTTCTGGCTTTTCCTGCTCCAGAAATGCAATTGCTTGGGCATCACCCTCTGTGACAGCAGGTTGCCATTTCCATTTTCTGTCAAGTATTACTGACTTTGTTTCCGAGAACATCTGGAGACAACTGTTTAATTACTCTATTTCTTTTTTTTTTTGTGTGTACTTTTTTAGAAGGAATAGTTCTGATTTCTTTATTTAGATCTCCAATTAAAAGATATGAAAGTAATGGTGCTGATAGGCAAAAAGACTTAAGTTCTGTCCCAGTGATATGATATTTTAATTAAAGAAGCTCTTTCAGTAACTGTGATCCAAGCATTTTTTAACAGTTCCTAAATCTGGGGTATAAGTTATCTCATACTATTATTTTAACATGGGACTTAAACCAGGTGTAGATGGAAATATTTTTAAAAGCTTCAAAGTAAACAAATTTTCATAGGTGGAACAATGGTATAGGAATGGTTTGTCTAAGCTTACATTAAAAGATGTAAGTTACAACCCTTCTCAATGAGCACAGACCCTTGTCCTCAGAGGAAAGCAAGAAACAGGAAGTGTCAGAAATGTATTGCTTTTTTTCTGTTTGTTTCCTGGCATATAACTCTAAGGTGTTGAGGGCTTTTTTTCCCCTTTCAATTATCTGTAGACTGCTAAAAGGATTGTTTTGCTAAAAGAATTAAGGTTTATGCATCCTTTCTTTACTATGGTTATTTTTTAACCACGTAGATCAACACAGGTGTTTTAACCAAAGTAATCAATAGAGAACGGTGCTGACAGACAATTTTTCTTACAACCACTATGCTTGTTTTTCTGTATTTTTGAGAGCCTGTTTTATGATTGTGCTATTTCTATACAATAGGAACATGTACACAGTATATCAATATTTGTTCTAATGCTAGCTTACTTCGCTTTAGTAATGTCAAGACTAGTTTTTTATTGTGAAATATTCTTAGTTAAAGATAAGAATAAAATAGAGATATTGACTCCCTTTTATTACTGAATTATGATTATGATAGAAGTGTTGTTCATGCTGTTATATTTAATATTGCTTCAATAATTCTATTGTAAACTTTGTTTTGAAGAGATTTATAGCTCAGTCATAAACATTCATCTCGTTTGTAATATGGCTTGCAAGAACTCAGCTGATAATCCATTTTTAAATCTATCTTTCTAAATGAAATAAAATAAAAATAAGCTGAAGTTACATAAATTTAAGTCACAAAAGTGAATGAAATTTAGTGACTTTTGTCATCTAGGAAATCTTCTAAAACATTCTCTTGAAACAAAGAACTCTAAATCGATTCTGATTAATAAATATCCAAAGTTTAAAATCCATGGAACATAGGATTTTATTTCATCTCCTTGACCAGATTTTCTTTTCACAGACTTTCCCAATTGTTCTTCAAGCTTTTATTAAAAATGCTATTATTTATTTTATGTCACTATCAATATTTTAGTTGGAGACTATTTACATGTAGAGAGAGCTTACTGAAGATATTTCAGTATGCAGAAATAAAAGAATATGTTGTTAGAGAATGAATATGTTATCTAAGCCATGGTAATGGCTAAAAAGAAGGCTTCTATATACTGCAAATCCTTTTGCAGGTGTAATAGACTTTGCAAGTCCACATGTTAAAAGGATGTTTCTGTTAGGTCTGGTCAGTGTTTGACAAACAATGTAATGAGGAAGAGTGGAAAAGAAGGAAGGTTAAAGGAACGCAAGAAGTACAACTTTTCTCAGAGGTTTTATAGTATCCGGTTCCTTTCTTTTCTTCCTCTGACCCTTAGCTATATGTGATTTTTGCCAGGAACCCTAAATTTTAAAAAAATTAATTATTTAATGAGTCACAGATGCAGGTTACACACTTCTCTGACTAACACATGCAGTTATCTATCTGGTCCCTAAACAGAGGTGAACAGAAATTTTGAGCATTGCACCATATTTTTCTCAACCACAAAGGACAAAACTTAATCCTCTCTCCTCTTCAAATTTGTAAAGCACGGCTTTTCCTTTCAGTCCACCGGTTAAAACTATGCCCTAGGTCTTCCATAACTTTATCTCTGAATTTTATCCTTTTGTTGGCTGATCTTGGCAAATCCAATATTACTTATTTTATACTGGTCCAGAATGTTTCAGAACGGGTATTCATGTGCTGCCTGTAAACAGCAAGATTCTTCCTGGCTTCAGAACTGACAGGACGCATCTCCTGCTATATGCTGTCAAGACAAGCAGACAAGAGCTTCTCATAACCTGACCTCTTCTCACCAGTACAGTCGAAAAAGGCTCATGGGAATTTCTAATCTGAGATCAAATTCTTTTCTGCCATAAATCCTCTTAATATAAATCCATGAATCCACCTCCCACTCCAGCCCGGGTGTTACTCTAAAAAGTAGCAGACCTAATGCACTGATCACAGTTTAAGGGAAACTTAAAGTTAACCTCTGTTAACTGCACTCTACTGGATTCCAGGGACATTGAGATGAGTGAGGGGGTCAAGGTGGCAAGCAGAAGCTGGGTATTATTGGGTATAAATATGGGAATATAATATGAGTATAAAATTATACTAACATCTGTGATATAAAACAGGCTTCACTGTTTTTAGGGTCAAGTATGACAGTTCTGTTGGTCATTTCTTGGGATATGTCAGCAGATCTTTACAGTGTGGTGGTAGCCAATATAGCTCATGGAATGGCCATTCGGCCCCAGCAGATGGTCCTTGCTAAGCATTGTCTTTCGGAAATGATTAAACCTCCTTGTGCCCATTAACCCAAAACAGTTCCTGCCTCTTCCCATAATAATGGTGACACACAGAAACACTCTTGATATTGCAGATAACTTGATTCTGTACTCAGTGCATTCAGACCACATTAACAGCCCTCATTTCCACTGAATCCTGTGACAGCAACACATACATTGTTATTCCATACACAGGAACTGCTGGTGAAAACAAAATATGAAAAGACATGATGAATCACTGCATTGATAAATGAAGGTTGGAGGTTTGAGGAATTCCAACGAGATTTAATATACAATTTGCAGGCAAAGAGGAAGCTAATTTTGACTTGTCTTTTAAATGTATTATGGTACTCACAATTTAATGACATGCCAAGAACCCAGGCTTGCATTAAATGGAGCAAATAATTCTAGATGCTATACATCCAATTCCTTGTTGGAACCGAGGATTCAAATATTCAGTGTTTTTCCTAAACACGGGAGAATTACCAGGGGAAAAAGGAGTGCTAGCATCTTAGCATCATCAAGTACTAAGCAAATTCACAATGAAGAAGTCCACAGGTAGTGATTTGCCTTTACCCTCAAAAACAATTCTTGTAATGATGTTCTATTTTTCATCTACAGGTCACAGAGACATAAAATGTCTGTTTTCTCTTTTTTAAAACAGGGAAACCATGGCATAGGGAATTTGAATAGAATGATTGGCCCAAAATCAAGCTGCAGGATAGAGACAAAAACTGATATAGAAATATGTGTTTCTAAGTCCCATAGGATGAAAAACTGTGTTCACTCATGCCTCTTCACACCACTTCTCATTTTTAGCTGTGGAAGTTACTCTTAAAGTTCACAGAAAACAAAACAATCCCAAAAGGGAAATGAACACTCTCAATAGAACAGCGTTTGCCAGTGTTATTAAGTGGGGATGTCCTTTCCCCTGGAGACAAACTTGTGATGAGAGAGATGAACTTATTAAAATGTGAACAGGGCATCTTCAAACTGAGTTGGTTTATACAAGACAGGAATAGATCCAGGATTTTTTTCCTTTAATAGCACATATTGTTTATGTCAAATCTTTCTAAGACTTTCATTAATCTGAAGTTCACTTTTAGCTCATGCAGAATAAGGATTTATGTTATAAGGTGCTAGAACAGGATTGGATTGTGTTCCTATTTTTCAGGCTCAATTGATTTCTGCTTTCTTTTAAGTGGACTTGTTCTTGCATAGACCTTTATAAGGCTGTTACAACTGTTGTGACCATTTTTAGCAATGTAATAAAAATTATTTTGTAAACCTCAAGTAACATTCCCTGGGCTCATTCTGCCTCACTCTGACTAAATGCTTCATACTTAAATCTAAAAATTTAAAGTTAGTTGGTTTTACCATATGGCGTAGGGAAAGTAGGAAAAAAAACACAACAAACTGCAAGTCCTTGACAGTAGAATGTCATTCTTGAAGAAGCAATATTACCAATGCTTTCTCTTTCTCTCTCATGACCATCAAAGAAAACTTGTAAATATTACTAAAAACTTTGTTCTGTAGTTTACATAGGTTTGGTTTAGGTTTTTTAGATGAGGAGTATTTTTTTTCATTCCAGAATTACTATCCAGTAGCACATATGTAGGCTTTCTCTCTATATCAGAGGTTGAGAGGATCAGAAGGAATCAAATTCTGGTAATTGTCGATAGAAGATTCCCAGAGTTACCATTGTGGTATTTCTCTCCAGGATTTCCCACAAAGACATGAATGCATATAATACTGTGCAGTTCAAGACCCTTAAACACAGCACTTCCAGAACCATCATGCTCACTGTCTTCATATTCTGTAGCTGATCAGCATTTTCAAAGCCATCTTGTGCACCCCAGACACACTGGATTCACACATGGTGCTCATTTGCATCGTGATTGGCAGTAGACCTATTGTTTCTGGAGGTCCTGGGCTCATTGAAACTAGTCCTCTGGAATTGACTTATACACATATACTGGTCATAGCTAAGAACTAGGAAATCCTAGATTAATGTGCCAGCTACAGAAGTTCTACCTGGAAAAAAATTGGAACAGAGAAAAATGACATAGGAGAGAGTCCAGTTATAAGATAGCTTTACGTAGGGCAAGTAACCACAGTGCTACTCTGGTGCTGTGGTTCTGAGAATCCATATGAACACCAGCTAAAAACATGTCACCTTCTAAGGCAAATTTTCTTCTTTAAAGCATGTTTCATCTAACTTAAACCTGTGGGTTCTTCATGTATTATCCCCTATACTAACACAGCAGATGTCATAGATGTTTTTTGCTCTTCAAGTTGCTTTAGATTCTCTTCTCAACAGCCTTTGATCAAGTCACAGGTTGGTGACAATTTACCTGCTGTTATGTCTTTAATACTTTTCAGAGGGATGTCCACTTCCTTCAGAGTGTCCCCAGCCAGCAAGCTGAGATAGGGTGTGACCCAGAGACTAGAAAAAAAAAGGGTCACTTGGATGGCTAAAGAAAAAACCACAGCTCACTTCTGTCCTTATTTAACAGTTGTAGCAGCTCAACACTTCCTCCATCCCACAATATAACATCTCCTATAGTATGTTGACAAAAATATAACATGGAGTTTTGCGATGATGTGGCCAACACTGAATTCACAGGAGATGATCAGCTCTTTACTATTAAATTTTTCATCATCTAGCTGCGTTCTGATTTCATTAAGAGTAAATACCATTATTTAACATTTAAATGGAGAGACAAAAAGGTTGCAGAATAGTTTTTCCCCTTTACTCACTACTTGTGAAACCAATACTTTGCCTATTGTGGATTTTCTGTTCTCTTGTTTGATTACACCTTAATCAGATGACTCTTGTGTTTTGATTTGAATTTAAGATTTTGAAAATATCTTTGAAATCACCACAAGTGTCAGTTATGTTGTCCAACTTTAACTGTCGAAAAGTTAAGGATCAAGCTTTAGCTAATAGTTCAGGCTCTGATCAATCAGTAGAGAAAAGCCTCTGGAGTATAATTCACTATGAATAACCATTATCCATAGCACTATTTTAGCTGCTAGAGATGCTCTAACATATTACAACTTAAAGTGTGAAGAAAATTACATGGAACCAGATGTGCAGCCAAGCAGGCACACTGTACCATAAAGAACAAGCCAGCGGTGGTGAAAAAGCACATCCACATTAGTACATGACACTGATACATGTATCAGACCTTTTTACTACAGTCCTGGATGTGTGTTGACGTGACTTGCGGATCTGGACTTGCTCCTGCACACAGGCTTCAAACTCATCACCATTTTCTTCTCTTCTATTTCTATTCTTAAATCACCAGTAGTGACAGCTGCTGTATTTCATGGCTACTAACTATCTTTTAATAACCAAATAAAAGAAAAAGTTATTATCTTATCTTCTAAATCTCTGCATCTGACCAGAGCATTTTTATATGGGACATTCTAAATATAGAATTGTCTGAATGGTTGATGGGAATTTCTGGAAAGTATCTGCTGGACAGAATTTTGTGATACTCCTTTACACTTTAATCCTACATAATTATCCTGTAATAATTAGAAGATATTTAACACAGCTGCAAGACTGGAGGGCATAAGGAAAAAGGTTTTTTCCTAGTATAAAATGCACAGGCATGCAGAGGTTTTCAAGATATATTATGATGTGAACCTGTGGGTTTGAAGGCACAACTCAGAACAGTGATGAATGGTAAAGAGAAATAGTGTGTAGAGAAATGGAAATTATGTTAGATGGTAAAATATTTCAAAAGAGCACATCAATTTGTACTAAGCAAAAATAGAAAAAGTAACCTATGAATCCTTATTTAAGATATTGCTGAAAAACTGAGAGCTCAGATCCATAGAAAAGGTATTTTAAAAATCAGACATTACTCTCACTTCCACCTCACTCCTTTTCTGAAATAAACATATGCATTATAGATCTAATGAAATTCTTTTTCAGATTAATTGACAAAAAAGAAAAAAAAATAAAGTTGTTTCCAATAGTTTTTTCAAAACATTTTTATTTCCAATGAAACTTGTGAAGAATTCCCAACAAATACAATAGCGCATAATATATGGCTGAAAAATTACTCTTATAATCTCCTCTAGATGTAATATAAAACTATAACTCACATTTTCTTCACATTCAAAGTGAACAAACCCACAATAATGTCTCTCACAGTCAGCAGTGACCTCTAAGAACTTTCATTTCAGCTCAGATGAATGAGAAATTTAATTATGGTATTTCTGAAATCAAGTAGAATTTTTTTCTCAGTGGTGTTAAGACTTACCAGTAGTATTCAATAGATTATTTCCAAAAGTAAGGAGAAATCTTAGCTTTGAACTCAACTGAAACTTGAATAAAGCTACTCATAGGATTTGAATGTGAACAGGGTTATAATAAACAAGGAAACTATATTCCCATAGATATCTGTTAAGACCAACAAAAAAATGGATTTCAATGATTATAAAATTTAACAGTTATGCATATTACATTAAACTCATATTAATGTTAGAGACATTTCTGATGTTGTGGTGTTTTCTAAAAAGCTGTGGATCATTTGTAGAGAATATGTGTATATATTAGTTAGATTTTATGGTGGATTTGATGAGTTTTCTAGAACAGCCACACAATTTTATTCTTTCACATCCTCATTCAGATATATTTCATTCTCACACAAGTCACAGAGGAGAAATAGGTATAGATATATTTTTATTTCAGATGTAAAATTCATACCTTGCTTGTAAGTTATGCAAGGAAAATAGGAAGCTTCATTAAACAGAACTACAAGGTGTCTGCAAAAAGTGATTTGCAGTTTGGGAGTACTTCCCTTTGAAATCATTAAATCTACACAGCTAAAGTAATTTTATCTCCTTGAAAAACTCCACTTACTACCTCATATTGATGAAGAAAATAGTGAGGTTTTTAAAATATGTTTCCTAATGACCCAGAGAACAAGAAGTTTCCTCTGTATTTGCCATGCTATACACTGTAGCTTACACAAAAGCAAATTTCAAAAAATAGTTAAATGCAATTTAAAGGAAATACTCTAAATACATGAATTTCCGAATAATCTCATAGCAGCTAAATGAGACCATTTTCATGGTTTATAATGTCTTCATTTTTCTCAGAAATACACATTACAAAAAAAATTTCACTTACCAGTTCTATTCACCATAACTATTTTTTCTTCCATGACAATGGAGCAAAAGCATTTTTGTCACTGATTTTACTGGAAGTAGGGCTGAAGGGCAAATAAGAAACAATCGGGAACAAGTATGGCACCCTTATGGTGCCACATAAAGTGCACCTGCACAGCTATCTCATTCACACAACAGCAGTTGCAGAACAGTATTGCACCGTACCAGCACAAAGCTGGAGAAAAGACAGGGAACACTCTTTATCAGGGAATGTAGTGATAGGATGAGGGGTAATGGTTTTAAGCTGGAAGAGGGTAGATTTAGATTAGATAGTAGGAAGAAATTTTTCCCTGTGAGATTGGTGAGACACTGGCACAGGTTGCCCAGAGAAGCTGGGGATGCCCCATCCCTGCAGGTGTTCAAGGCCAGGCTGGATGAGGCTTTGGGCAACCTGGGCTAGTGGGAAGTGTCCCTGCCCATGGCAGGGGGGTTGGAACTAGATGATCTTTAAGGTCCCTTCCAACCCAAACCGCTCTATGATTCTGTGATACTTTGGAGCTGTGTTGTGATCAGTAATGGTTAATGAAACACTTGCTCTGACCTGGCACCTGTTTTGCAGCCAACAGTCATAACATAATAATATTCCATATAGAAAGAAGACAAGTATATAAGGAGTTTCCACTTAAAGCTGAACCCAAAACAAGAGACTTGCAAAATCTCCAGGAAGTCCCTCAAGAAAGAGTATAAATTTGAATATCAAAGTGAAGTGTGCAATTAGAAATAAAATATGAGAGCTAATAAATGGGAAAAAAAGAAGCTAACATTGTTATCTCTACTACTTCTAATATACACAAAGAGCTATCAAAGTATAGCTAATCAAAATATATATCTGAAAAAGGAACATTGTTAAGTGGTAGGGCTTCAGAGAGCTTTGTTAGAAAAATATCCTATTTAATCTTTGTGTTTAAAATTGAATAGGTATAAGTACTTGCATCAGACTAAAATGGCAGTTCTTTTAATCTTCTAATTGAAAAGTATATAAAATAACTTCTATCAGGAAGCAAACTTTATGAATTAGACCCATACAAGCTTCACAGAAGAGTCCTCAAACCAAATATACAGGACATCAAACTTTGAAATCAGTCATCAAGCAAATAATTTAAGAATAATAGTGAGCAACCTATCAAGCTTCTATGGTGATACAGTAGAGGGAAAAAAAAGAGATCATATGATCCACACTCACCATATGATCCACAACCATCTATTAAAAGAAAAAGATATACGTGATTGAAGTGCTGAAGAAAAAGAGATCAGTCTGTTTTGTTTACTAAGGAAAAAAAGGTGATTATATTTCCATACATGTATTTCTTCCATGGGGGACAGTGATAAAGGACCATTTTGCAAGAACAGAGATGTGTTGAAGAGACTATGCCTCAGAGATGAATCCACACACCCTCAAAATAAAGTCTTTCGTCAGGTTAAGTAATCAGTGCAGCACACTTATAAGGGAAACAATGATTGTCTCTTTCTGATACGTGCAAATAAATAGTGCATACCATTCCATATGAGACTATATGTCGGCCAAGAAACAAACATTGTGAAGGTTATTATGTTAGTAAGCTCAATGAAAGCTCGATTATTTGTGACATTCAGGAGATAAGAGCAGAGAAACCTTCTGACATCCAACTACAAGTCTGGGAATTTTCCGAATGTCTGTAAAGTACTGGAATTTGAAGTACCTTGTCTGGACATTTGAGTACAACTGCAGTAACTCACAGCCTGATTTTAACTGTCTGAAGCATATCTAAAGCTTTTACCCACGAGTGGTTACTATGTCTGTATTTGTTGTGCCTCAAATTGGACATCCTGAAATACTGGGGGAAAGGTGTTTTTTTAATGTGACTTCATATAGCTAGAGCAAGTGGAATTTAGCAAATGATGGCAGAAATTAATAGAAATTTTGAATCTGAATCTATGCTACAAAGTACTTTCCCCATCTAAACTGCCACAAGATCCAACTGTGGTTTTAATTAGGCTCAGACTTGAACAAAATTTTAAAAATACAAAATAATTTTGAAAAACTGTGAGCAATTACAACATTTACAATGTAACAATTACATTTTCTTTATTATGTCCTCCAAGCTTCTTTTGGAATACCTGAAGCAGTCTAGTTTTCAGCTCACAATCAAACATTTTATAACTACAGTTCTTTTAATTTTTTTTTTCTTTTCTTCCCCCTTAGGTATCCACTGCCATATTCAGACAAATGTGTCTGTACAGAAAAGCCCAATGCATGCACAACGATTGATGAGTTCTTGGGCTAAAATAGAAAATTGAATGACTGCAAACACTACCTAATCCATTGCTTCCCTCAGTATGAATGTAAATGGCAGTTTCCACATAGACCTCTGTGGAATAGCAAGCTAGAGGGAAAAACCCTTCCACTCCCTTGAGGAGTCATACAATGCTGTGAGGCAGAAGCAGTAGTTCCATTAATACATGTTACACAACCGGTTTTGTCACTTAAAGAACATTGCAACAGAAAAGGTCTCCGAAACTTTGATCAACTTAATTTACCCCAGATACAAGAGTAGTGAAATCCCCCACCTAGAACAACCTATCACTTACTGATCTCCTGAACTGCAGTTTCATTACAGGAAAATTGGGAAGTCTTGGAATTTGATAAATTCTTCCAGGTTTTGAAGTCTTTATTTTCTTTTACCTATTGAGTGAAGGTGTTAAAGAGTAAAGCTCTAGAGAGAGCATTTCAAGTGATTTACCTGATCTCAGTAAAAACTTGGCCTCCCTTGTGGATGGAAGAAACACATTCCATGTACCAAACCATTTTTTAAGGATTCCCTACAGAAAGTGAGGTATATCAAGCATTATATGAACCTTAATTGTGGTTATATTTTATTGCTACTTAGATTATTAAGTGTTTAAACTACCAGATAACAGAATCTGTATTCTTAATAGTGGAAGAGTGTTAACAGTAATTTTGCTAAATATTTCAGCCCTGTTCCAACAATCTCTTGGAAGAAAGTTAATGGTCATAATCCAAGTAAAGCCCGCCTGAGAAAATCCCAAGCTGTGCTTGAAATACCTAATGTGCAACTAGAGGATGCAGGGATGTATGAATGTAAGGCTGAAAACTCTCGTGGAAGAAACGTCTTCAGAGGACAACTACAAGTGTACAGTAAGTGCACTCAGTATTATCCAGCAATGCTTTGTCTACACTTAAGGCTTTAACTATATATGAAGGATGCTGAGGTCCAGTAGAAATGAAAAATCTTTCTTCTCAAATAAAATTAATATTGAATTAAGCTATTTAGTTTTATTTCTTAGTAATGCATTGAAGTCTGAACGATAAATAAAGTTAACTGCTTCAAAGAATTGGCTTAAATACAACTTCAGGTTTGATGTCTGTGGGTTTTTTGAGGCTTTTTTAAAGAGTATTGTTATAATTTTTAAAGTCTTTTTTTCTCTTGTTATGATATGTAACAATGACATGCGACCTAAGCGTAATGTATCTGTCAGAAAAAAATATTAGAAATGTCTTAGGATCTTTACCACAGTTTTTTTAATGTTTCATCCTTGCTATGCCTGGGTGCAGAAAGTGCTGAACATTTTCTCCTAAGGATGATTTTTCAAAAAGTTTTTTGAGTGAACATAAAAAAAAATTAAATCATGCACCACATTGAAAAGAAAAAACACAACCTGAAATTAAAAATATCCAGTAAAAATAATGAATTCTCTATAATATTGCTGTTGAATCCTAGAGGCCAGAAACAAAAGCTTATAGAAGACATGCCCTGTATACTTACAAGTTGAAGTTTTCCATATATTGAATGTGTGTTTGAGTCCCACCTACTTCTTATCAATTAGGACGACATCACTTGCTATCATTCCATGAATCCTACAACCTTAAACATCTACCAGGAAAAGTCTACTGCAGAAGGTCATACAACAAATCGTTCAGACTCTGAATTGCTTTCTGTCTTCAAATATTGCAGCCAGTCGAATTCCAGCTGCTGCAGTTTAGACAGTTCCTCAGGCTACTAGATACCTTTAAGAAGGACTCTCTCCTGTTAATCAATTTCCTTTCTCTTTTTTTGATTTTAGGCCATGGTTCCTAATGCTTTCACCCCATTACTAACTACACTCAGTTCTCTCTCTTTGTTACACACTTTTATCAAATAACCACAGACTGGCATCATATCCTTAGTTTATTTTCCATGTATGTCCATATTTGCAGGTCCATGATCAATTTTACTGATGCCTTCAGCTTTCCAATGTCCTTGTCTTAGCTCCCTTGTCTTTGGTATCAGCATATCTCTGGATGATGATTCTCTGCTTGCTTTTTGTTCCCATCTATGTAGAGCAAAAGGCAGGCTTTTGTCTTCAATTTTCTTTGTATATGCTGGAAAAAAATATGTGGTGGTAAAGGTAATACTTTGCATCCTTTTTTCTGACATGCCATCCATACTGCAGCCTGCACGGCAGCCTCTCCCTTCAGCAGCTCTGTCTGAGTGGAGGCATTGGCCACCGCTGGGGTAGATGGTGCAAACCCCCTCAGCTGGAGCTGCAGCCTTTGCTCTGAGACAGGCACCCACCATTCTTCCTGGAGGGTCAAGCAGGATGAGTGCCCTTCACCTGTGCAGATGGTCACAGAGTGGTGCCCTGTTGCTGTGTTAGTGTGTACTTTAAGTTTCACACTCACCCTGCCTTTGAAGAGGTGCCCCCCTGTGCAAACTGCCGCACATACTGCGGCACCAAGCCCTGTCTGATGTCCCTCACCCTGTTTGCCCGTCCTGGTCCCTGCTGCTCCCCAGGGCTGCCTCTGGTGGCAGTGGGGGGTGGCTGCCATTAATCCTGGCCCTGCCCACACCATGTCAGCTGCCCCCATGAGAGCTGCTGACTCCTGGGGGGTCTCCGTGCTCCCCCTGTACCTGTGATCCCCCGGGTCGCTGTGGGATACATCTGCACCAGAGCTGATCACCTCTGTGAGTGCACCTCTGCAACTTCATGCCTCCTGCTATGCCAATAGCCCAGAGATATTTCTCTGCTATTACAAATTTTTACTGTCAATTACTTCCATTAAAGTATAGCAGCTCCTGCTAGGGACCTGGGGGCTAGGGGCATTTACCAGCATACCTGGTCTTTTTCAACAACATTTCTTAAAAATTCTGAAATAAAAAAAAAATTAATTTGAGTTACAAGGTGTACCCCAGTTCCTACACTTACTAGCTGTTTTCTAGAGCTGTGAAACTACTAGATGCCAAAGCGTCTTATAAAGGAGTTACAGCTATTTCTGCCTTCCTCCTTCAGAGCTAAAGGAATATAAAATGTGCTCTGCAAGAGAGAAACTAAGATACTGGAAAATTAGCTTTTTTCCTCAAAAGCACCCTGCAGACCTGTGGCATAAAATCAGAGCAAACGTGATGCTGTGTTCTACACAACTCTACCTCTCTCATTAGCCTGGAAATATTTTTCATTTGAGCAGAAATGAAGATGGTACTCAAAACTAGGAGTCCATCAAAAATATTTTCTACATCAGTATTATTCTACTCTGTCCAGTAAGAAATATTATTTTTTGTTCTCCACCGTTGTAAAAATTATATTTTTTACAGTCACTGCCTTTATGGATAGTGCGTTATTTGTGCTAATTGGCATTTTTTGCAATAATATTAGAAGAACTTCTTTAACATTGTAGAAAGTCTTTCCACTTCACATTGTCTCTTTCCCTTAATTAACAGATATGTGAGACTAGTGTAATATTAAGTTTCTCTTAAGTCTATTATTATAATTTAGATTATTTTACAGATCATTCAAAACCACATCTTAGGGTTTCACCTATCTGCATTAGTAGGAAGCCAGGTCAGAGCATGTAACAGAGAGCTTCTGGATGGAAGAGGCCAGCAGCGACCTGCAGAACAACAGAACGAGAAGCACAAACCATTACTAGCCCCCAAGTACTTTTTCTTGGCCTCGAGCTAAAATACACCCCAGTGAGCCTCTCACAGCCTTCAGTGCTCCTCTCACAGCCTTTTGTGCTCCTGAAGACAGCATTAATGTCTCATTGGTCTGCAGACCCTGGCAACCCTTTCCAGAGGCGTAAGAGGGTTTGGGTAAGAAGGTTTTTAGCAGTGCAAAATTTAGCCAAATATCACTTTACAAAATTCTCCTCTTCCTTCTTTGACAGCTGATATGGCAGGATTTAGGGGCATTACTTGAAACAGCATTTCCTGCTGTACCTCTTATTCATAACAACAGTCAACATGAATTATTTAACTTTAAGCTCATTATCTTTTCACTGACAACTTATTCCTCCAGGAGAGAGCGATTATTTTGGCTCAGAAATTCAGATGTAAGCCATCATTCCTTACCAGGGGTTTCTTGTAAAATTTCAGAGCAGGCTGTAGGACCAGCTGTGTCATACCGCAGTCTCACAATTTGCATATCTCTGTAGGAACTCACTCGCTGTCTGTTTGAATCTTCTTCATTTTGTCAGTTGCATCTGATCTGGGTCACCAAAGAGTGTTTTGGAGGAAGCCCAGGACACCCAGTCCGCCCGCCTGGTCAAATTTATTCACAAACTAGTGATTTTTCATTTTTTACCTGGTGCTGCAATCCAATGATTTTCTGATGCAGCTGATGCTTTGGATGTTGTTCAAAAAATGGTGTTTCAGATGCTGACAATTTCAGACTGTTTTATTCTCAGCCCTTGGTGGAAATTCATCTGTAGAAGTGGCAAGGGCATTAAAAATAAAATTCTGATAATGCAAGACATCCTGATATGCACTGCAACCTATTTTGAGATGTATCACTTTTCACCAAGTGATCTGCTCATCCTGTAAATTTCTATAAATTTTATTCAAGCTCAAAATGATTAACAGAAGAGAGCACAAAAAAAAAAAAAATTGGATGGAGAAATTGATCATTAACCTCTTGTAATCACAGTTCCTCCACAAATCCTGACTAGCAGCATTTTTCCCACTGGTAAGTGCTGGTTTGTGTAATTCCTGCTCTTGTACTCTGAAGCTCTTGGGTTTGCTTCTGTTACCTGCTCACTAGTGTCAGTTCAGCAGAGGGTTGTAGTGTGAACCAGACCACAAACCCACTTTTCCTTTGGCTAGATCAGTTCCCTGATCCTGCTAACAGCACTGACCCATGAGCAGCACTGCTGCCACAGCAGGAGGGAGTTTTGCTGTAACATCAGAATGGAACAGGCAGCTGAGGGCAGGAATATTCTGTAAAGCAGTGTAATGGACCATCCTGATTTTAAAAAACATTTTAATAACTTCCTTATATAAATTGTATGGAAGGAAATCCACTACTGTCACTACAGGTTAGCCCCAGATATATGTAGTAAAACTGGGTAGAGAGGAAGAGATTTTTGTGGTCAGAATTGCAGCTTCGGTTGAAATTTGCTATCTTATCTTTCTTGCTGTGATAGCTGCCTATTATTCTGCTACTGTGAACTTCTCAGTTGGCCTCATGTCCAGAAAATGAACTTTATTCACCCCAAACTCTGTTCTCATTCACATTTTAAGATAATATCCAAAGTAATTTGTCCATGCAAAATTTTGTCTTTTATTTCCTTTCAGTCAAAAGTTGCTTAATAATTTGAGAAAGTAGGCTGTTTTCTGCAACTGAGTTTCGTTTTGCATGGAGGGTATAAAATCTGTCCTGTAAGCTTGCAGATTTACTGCCAAGTTGTGTTTGTAAAACATTCTGACATCCTTGAATAAGCAGGTGCAGAAATGCAGCATAAAATAAATCAAGGATTGGATGGTGATTTTAAACTCTCAGGAGCACTGTATAAAACTATGGCACCATATCCATAAAGACTACTGAATAATAAGGCATCCTTCTGTTCTTGCATTCACCCCAAAACACTTCACTGGACAGATAAAAACCAGGCAAACACTATTTTTCCCAAGGTGAATGTTGCATTTATAAAAAGAAAAAAGAACCTGTTACTTTTGAAATCTGTTTAAATGCTTCTTAGAAATTATATTTTCTAATTAAGATTAAGTGCAATTATGGAATGAAATTTTCTTTTCCCACATGTATATCAGAATGATGTTAACACATTTTTTGTTAAAAAAAGAAAATAACACATGGAGTCAGAGGTTGTACATGTAGTTAAACATTTCACTTTTTAAATTATTGACATGGTTTAAGAACAAGTGTTATGATACTATGGAGAGTGACTCTTCTAATGAGCAGCGAGGGAAATCTGTGGCAAAGTAAGGAGTACAAAGAGAGAGGAAAGGAAGCCAAAAAGTGATGAAATTATTTATCTCAATCATGCATTTATCTTTGCTGCTGTTGCATCTACCTGTTGCTTTGCTGCCTTGTTCTCAAAGGGGTGGGAATCTGAGTCATTACTTTGGCTGATGGCAAGTTCAACAGCTTGAACATTATGAATCCAAAGGCCATTTAGGCTATTAGGAGAAAATTAAGGGTAGGAATACCCCAACCAATGAAAAAAATGTTGTTAATACCCATTGATCACACCACTGTGATTTGCAAGTTTGTGGTTACAGAGGAAAACTCGTGCCATGACTATCAAGACAGCCACAGACAGAGGGCAGGGAATGGCAGAGGACAGGAGAACACCTCTGCAGCCATGCCTGGGGAGGGAATTTTTTTTTCAGTCTAAACAGGTGCACACTCTAATTCTGAATGCTCTGTTCATGATGAGATCAAATACAACATAGAAAAATGAGACAAGGTATGCTTTGGGTCATGCAGTAGAATTTTCAGAAAAGCAAAATAGTGAAAAGAATGAAAGATGAATAGAACAGTTTAGTTTCTCTTTGAAACCACATGATTTTATGGCACCACCGGCTAACTTTACGAATTTTTAGCTACACGTTTAACTATCACATCTTCCAAAATCATATTAGCTTACTCATTTTCAAAGGAAACAATTGCTTCTCAGCATGCTGCCTTTGTGCGTACTGAAACACTCAAAATGACAACAGCATCAACTATACAATGCAATCAAATTACATTTTTAGGACAATTAGTAGACAACAAGTGAGCAGGGACTGCCACAAACTGTTTCTGAGGATTTAATGGGACCCTTTGATACAACTTAAGAATCAAGTGATTCAGCACAGCGGAGCACATATGGAGCATGTCGTGTGTTCCCTTGACTGTAATAAGTAGAATAAGAATGCAGATGTTTTTGGTCTTGGGTTTGGAAGTGAGGTTGGGTCAATCTTATTTCTGTTTTCCCTTACTAAAAGGAGAATAAGTTATTCTTTTTCTGATATGTTTCCAGCTTCTGACAACCATCTGGTCAGAAAGTCTGAAGCAGGCTATTCTCTGCTTAGAAATGACAGACACCTCATTCACTTTCTTTGTCATCCATGCACAAGATGTAAGCTAGAAGCAGTTAGTCAACTGTCACGCCTTTTCATATCTGTTCACGTCTTTGATTGGTGACCTGTCAAACTCCAGCTAGATTCAAAGATTTATTTTTAAACTCAGTTCCCCGTGTTTAAGTACGTTATGAATTATCTGACGTTTGAAGAAGAGGCATTGTGACAGGTCTGGACTTCTGTTCATACCAAGCAGAAGAATTTTGCGTTCCTTTAGCAATTAAGGCCTTTTAGGTACTTATTTTCTACTATTTGGGAAAAGAAAAACCCCAAATAACTAAACCCCAAAACATTTAATATCATTAAATTAATTAATTTCATTGACCATCCTCTTTGCTACACAAATTCATGTGGCTACACTATGAAAACTCAAAATCGGGTTTTTAAGCACACCTTTTTAATTTTTGCATAGGAATGTTCAGTTCCTCACTGAGTCAAACAAATTTTTCCATATACATACTTCTATCTTATTGGCTACTGCATTAAAGATCTGCTTTTCTGCAAAAAATATTCCCTGCTTTTTAACAGCTTATTACATTAAATTTAAGTACTAATGATCACATATACACCTAACAACTGTCTACCTTTAAAAAAAGACTGGTTTAACATTGACTTACTACATAATATATTTTCCTGATGAATGCTGGAAATCTCGTGCTTTCTGTGCTTAAAAACATTAAAAGCATTTTCTCCCTTGAAATGTGAATTAAACCTGAGACACTCTAACAAAAAATATGTGCAAATACCTTTCTAAATGCCCAGTCATTCCTAGCTGACTAAATCATGATTTCCTAGTAAATGGAGAAAACTATATGAAAAAGCCTATGATGATTGACCTCTTTACCAAAATTTAAATAGCTTAGGTCTTGAAAAGTTATTAAATATTTTATGGTGACTACCAAGAAAATATTATTAAATTCAGTAATAATGAATGTATTAATATATAGTACTGTAATTTAGTCCATTGGATTTTATTAAACCAGGCAGATTTCTATTCCTGGTCATGATACTGCTCACTGCTTGGCACCATTACAACATTTCCAATAAAGTTATGAAGTTTTGTTAATTTTATTACTTTCCTTTTTAGTTTTGCTTGTTTGTTTAAATGTGCTTATTTCTGATAGTAAACTAAGCATTGCAAAGGTCGTAATTTAAGCTCTTTAATTTATTAGGTCTTTGTCTATCAGTTAGAGACTTACCAGATTATGCACTTTGTACATAGCATGGTATTTTTTTCTTGCAGCCTACCCACATTGGGTGGAGAAACTTAATGATACTCAATTAGACAGTGGAGATCAGCTCCAATGGGAATGTAGAGCCACTGGAAAGCCAAGGCCCACATATCGTTGGCTGAAAAATGGAGTTCCTCTCTGGCCACAGGTACATTAGATGAGAAGTCACCAGTATGTTGCATGTTTCTCCTTTCATTCAGATAAAGTCAGTTATAAAAAGTACTGAAAAGTACTTCATAAATTACTGTTTTTTTGTGTTAGTTTCTTAAGTGTTACAGTACAGACATTTGATGCATGTCCCCTCTGAACTATCTCAGGCAATGTAAAATTACATTAATCGGTAATTCTCTGTAGTTCAGAAATATTTGGGAGATGGGACTTTCTGAGCTGTGTCTGCAACAGCATCTGCCATTGTACTATAGTGTCCATCTAAGCAATGTCCAGCATGGTTTTCTTTTGGTTTGGGGTTTTTTTTTAGGTAGTGGTATTATGCTATTTGTCTTTTTGGTTTTTTTCTGAATAAAAAAGATAATAAAAACTCAGAGAAGTGTATATATTTCCATCAGTTTTCAACTCTGTTAATTCTCTGCAAATAACAAAACTCACCATCAAGACCATTAAAATGTTTCATGCAAGACCCCTACACTCACCTGATACACTTCAGAATTGGGTCTAGATAAAACTGTCTTCCTTTTAAAGGATCACTCATGGCATGGCCTGCATGAAAGCAGCCCACATCATGTGGGTTCTGCCTAACACATTTCCAGTTTTATAGTCTCAAATTATTTGGAGTAAAGAAAAGTTTTGTAAATGTATTTAATGCATTTTTCCAGGTTAAAACGCAGCTGTTCAATTCTCAAAAGGCCTCCATTTGTAAATGAATTCACAGAAAGGGTTTATGAATATAAAAGATGTCTTTCTTTCCAGTGAATGTTGCTTCTATCTGTGAACATCATCCAATTATGCAAACAATGAGAAAGGAAACATAAACACAGTTTACTTTTGAAGATGTGAGACAGTGAAATAAGTTTATATGCCTTTACTTTATTCATTTCTGCCTTTTTTAGATGGCGATATTAGTCCTGAAATTCAAGCAATTTATACATCTGTATTTTCTGGTTTTCTGATTTTCCAAACCATTAGTTGCACCAGGTTCTGAAACTTCAAATTAATTTTCAGTTTAAACAGGAGCCTTAGAACAGAGAGGTTTCTTCACAGACTCCTCTGCATTCCCAAACACTCTGTTCTTTATCAATTTTTAATTAAACCTACAAGAACTGTAATAATGAAACTTAGAGATGTTTTATAGCAATTCAAATGATTCGTAATAGGGCTCCATGAACTACACATTTCCATAAACAGCTATTAATGTCCTTTCTCTTCCAGCCATGGTAATTATTTTCTACTAGTGGACCTTTCAAATAAGAAATTTGCAGTGATGATGAAGGCAATTAGATCCTTTCACTCTTACTAATGCAAACAATCTTTTATATCTACTTTTATGAAAATAGTACCATAACTGAAACCAAACATTTGCTAGAAATGTGAAGATCATCAGATATGTTATACCCGCAACTGACTTCTTGCCTCACTAAAGTTCCCAGGATGAATTGCTTTTAAAAATCAGGTAAGGGTAATAGCAGACAAACAAGCAAAAAGACAAAAGAAAGCGTTGGAGGTAGTGAACTTGCAGTGAAAAGTATTTACAGTTAAAAATTTTTCTAGCTTTTTCTGCCCTCTCCTGTGTGTTTTATTCTTGTCATCCTTTATATAACAAGAAAAAGTAAGTCCAAGGAAATGTGTTGCTCAGTATTATTTTAGGTTAATACTGTCTTTTGTCCCTTTGACTTAAGCTAGTAGCACAGCAAATTTCCAGTTGCTGTTTGCTTTCAAAGAATTTTTTTTTATTCCATTACAGAGCAGGATTGAGATGGTTAATGGTGTTCTGATGATCCACAGTGTGAATGTCTCAGATGCTGGAATGTATCAGTGCTTAGCAGAAAATAAGTACGGCACCATTTATGCCAGTGCCGAGCTGAAGATTTTAGGTGAGTATTATTGAAAAAGAACAAACTGTTCCTTTTTTTCCCTTTGATAATTAGATTTGGTTTTGGTCTCTTATGATAAGGAATGGCTTCTGTCAGTCTAAACTTAGCAGAGCAGATAAAAATAGGATCCTTTTTTTCTTGTTATTTATGTGTGAGTGGGTCTTTTGTTGCCCGAGATAGCATAGATCCTTCTGTTAAATGAAAATTTTATTTCATAAATTACTGACTCAGTTATATTTTGTGACTATTACTCACACAAGGCTATTTCAGTTCAAACACATGGAAAAATATTATTTTACGCCTTTAAAAATAAGCACAAGAGAAGTTACTTAGAGATAGTAAATATATTTTAGTCTCTGTTAAAATTAAATAATAATTTATACCAAGGTCATTATTCAAAGGTAATTAAGGATGATCTTAGTTTTAAAGGTGTAAAAATTTACCACAAAATTACCAGAACTGACTGAATACTGGAAATGAGCTAATATCATCCCACAGTAAAGCAAATACACTACATAGTGTTACCCGGAAATATAACAAAAAATACGTTATTTAAAAGTTGAAGTGGAGAGTTAATGAAGAAGAACTTGAAGTCTGTTTTTCCAACAGTCTAGTGTTCCTTAAAGCAAACTGTGGTAATACACAATGGGACAATAGTGATAAGAGCACTTCCACGGGGTTAAGTGCGACAGACTTGTAAGATCTCATGATCCCTATATTAGAGTACAGTATAGCTGGAAGACAGGTGTCTGTCAAAGTTATTCAATGGCCATATCAGATATCAGAGGTCTCTGCACTGCTCAAACCTTGCAAACTTCAAAATCTGCACCTGGGTATCATTCTTGCAACTCCCACTCACATGAACAACGAAGCTGAAGTTACTACTACCTTTGAGCTAAGATTTGGTTCTTCTGAAGAATAACATATCACCCACTACATTTCTACTATTTCCTAGCTGGCCAACATTAGAATTTCATTGATAACTCTTCGAAGTATTTCTGCCTAGCCATAAATTAAAATGAGTCAGTGGCTGCTCTGTTTCCATCACTTTCCTTTGTCATTTGTGATTCAGCCAGCAAACAAATCTGTGTTGCTTACAATGTTCTCTTGCTCTGTTTTTTATATCTATTATAAAATAAGTACACCTATTATATCAGGTAGTTGTGCAATTTCTGTGACGTTCTCTAATATTGGAAATGGCCATTATATGCTGCTGCAGTAAAATCAGCCTTTCATTTTGTCACTTGTGAAATTGTACCCCTGTTAAATTTTAACCATAATGGTGCATTAAAGAAGCAGTTGTGTTTAATTTTCTGGATTATTAAAGGGAAAAGAACAGAATAAATTGTCCTTATAAATAGCTATGGTATGAAAATTGACTAAAATAATAGTAGGAACTTCCTAGATATTTGAGGCAACGGAGTGTAATATGTTTCTATATGTGTGGCTGAGATAGTTGCAGGGGTGGGCTTTGGTTTTGCAAAACTAGTTTAGGAAAAACACAAACAAATTAGATTACTTGAGAACAACTGTCCTTTCTTGGTGTGAATTTACAGTAATGAGTGTCATTTTGTGACACATTTTTTACCTTAACTCATGTATTGTAATCAATGGGACTTCTTGAAAAGTGAAGCACTAAGACCAAGACATGGTTAAATGTCTTCCCTTAAATTCCTAGTATTCAGAAAAATATAAAAAAGGAAACCAATAATTTTTTTTCTAAAAGTAATACTTTTTGTATCAATTAACTCTTGAGTGCATTTTGAATAGTTGTGGTATTTAAACTTTTTTTTATTTTGAACTAGTTGCTTCTAGCAAGTTATCTATGAAACAAAAAAAAAAAGTTTAGCTCGAAAAAGCACACGTTTAAACTCCAGTCAC
>VZTO01017830.1:39718-60058 GCA_013400615.1 Syrrhaptes paradoxus
GAACTGTCATGTAATGAGTTTGCATAGGATGTTAAACCATCAAAGATTAAAAAAAACCCCAAACATCATGGTTAAATAATAAGGAAAGCAAGAATAGAACAGCTCAGTTACCAGCTGGGGTTAACCCACTACATTCATATTTGAAAATACATATAAAATTCAAATCTCTTTCGTATATTATCTCAGTGAATGATTAATACACTTAAACAAACATAATTTCATCAGCATTTCTACCTAAAAGTTAAGAGGAGGGAAAGAAAAGTTGTTATACTCCTATTTTAAAATTAGAACACACCTGAACACAACAGCAATGGGAGTTGTGTAGGTAGTGGAACACATTTAAGCTGCATATTTTCATTAGTCATCTCACAATAATGAAAGTTATTAACTATCTTTACTAACCATTTGTTTCTGGACTCTATTGACTCATAGGCTGATAGATGACTGTGTGTCATTTATGACAGTCTGTGGTAATGTGTATTCTGTTTTTTCATTTGAACATTGAGGTTTTTAGTCCATAAGAATTTTGTAAAGAACTTCTGAGTCTTTCAGTTCATGAATAGTTTTGATTTTGTAGAAAAGAGGATTATACTGGATTCCAAGTCTGAAGAAATATGTTTATGCTTTGATTTGTAACAAAATATTCGGTTGGAACTTTGATTTAGGACCTAAATAGGAAGAAGTGGGCCCTTGGGCAAGAGTACGGTGATCAACAAATATTTTGTGAAGTTTCTGAAATATTCCAGTCAGATACTTCTATATCTGTAATCAAACTCTAATTTACTATTTCAACATCAGCTTCTAAACAAGAACCAGACCCAGACTATTCAGATCAGAAAGCCAGTCAGGAACCTGCTTCTAATTAAACATTTTTTAAACTAACGTATAAAGCTAAAATAAGGCAACAAAGGTGATATTTAATAACATTATTTTATATGGACAGTAAACTTTATAATACATAGTAGAATAGACTGGAATCTGCTGTCAGTTACATCAATATAAATTATGAGTAATGCTAATAAAGTTAATGAGTAAATTTTGGAAAAACATTTTCTATAAATTCTTTCAGTTTCTGTGTTCAAGCTTGTGTAAATTGCAGGTATTTTCTAATGATTTACTACTGCACTAATTTTTGTGAGTAATTACTCCATGAGCTGTAAAGTCTGTTTCATCACTTTCTTAAAGTCACCTACCTTTCTTGTCTAGATTCCCCTGTAGCAGTGACTATAGCTGATGTTTAAACAGATATGCTTGACTAGTCATAGGTATTAAATAGAATTTTAAGTCTTTTTTCATCTGTTTTTGTTCTTTTTCCTACATCTAAAATATTCTTCTCATTAAACTTATATTGAATTTTCACTCTAGTTCATTATCTCTATTATGTATCTATTAATTACAGTTAAAACAAAACCAGTCAAAAGCACTGTAGCAACACAAAAAGTTCTATTCAGTCTGTATTTTTTCTTCTCCATTCAAACCACCAAGAAGTAAAAAAAAAAAAAAAGCTCAATTTAACCAACAAAAAGGTGACTGAGGAAGCAGGGGTTCTATAGTGCCAATTTTGTGCTGTTTTATTTTGCTTTTGTTACTTTTTCTTTTGAAGCTTCTCAAATAACAATGATTATTTTATCAGTGTTTCTTGTATATCTCAATTTGTGTGCAGATTAATATTTAATCTAAAAAAATCTAAATATGGTGATGTCTAAACATATATGTATGCATTGGTAATATAGTTCTGTATTTTTATTGGCTGCTCCCTTTCCGTGTGGCACAGTCTAAGCTTTCTCCTTCACAAGACAAAACAGGCTTTGCAGAAAAACATTAACAGTCTCTGAAGTCAGATTCTCAATAGATCACCATGAGCATAACAACAGTGACAGTCTCTCTGCAGAGATTGTATAATTGCTCATCCACCGAGGTCCATGGTTAACTTTGCCTGAGGACCTAAATATAGTAAACATTCTGTAAGGAAAATAAATGGTAACAACACTCCACCTGGCACTTCAATTCAGACGCTTTTCCTATGAAGCAATTAGTTTCCTGTATTCCACTTCTGTCTGAAGGACTTCTGGAGATAAGGGGAAGAAAACTTTTAGCAGGTGAAGCAGCAGAGGGAATTTTAGATCGTTTGAATGCAATAGCCTGGCCTGGGTTTGGCCAAGACACAAACTACAACATCCCTGTTCCTGCAGTAGACATCTTGGTGAGTTTTTTATTGATTGCAGGTGGGTAAAATCTCTTCATTCTCTTTTTTCTGAATGATGTCAAGGAATCACAGAACAGCTGAGAGTGGCAGGGACCTGGGACACACCTTGTTCCACGCCTCTGATAAGAGCAAGGTCAGCTAGAACATGTTGTTCAAGATCATGTCTAGCCAAGTTTTGAGTATCTCCAAGGATGGAGAAAATCCTCAGACTGTCAGTATTTGTTTGCTAATTGCTCCCAGAGAAGAAGAATAAGTCTATGAATATTTTTTAAAAGTTAGATACATTTTGCAGAAAAATTAATTGTATAAAAAACCTTAAACAAGTTATTTGATGCCTAGAAAAAGTATGGTAGAAACTAGCTTTCTAATGGGATTAGTAATAAAAAAGAATTCCATTCATCTAGGGAAACATACTACAATTAATCTACATAGCTATGATAAAAAATAATTACTCACTCAAGACCAATGATTTTCAGGCCTCTGCCTAACACTATGAACGAATTTCATATATAAATGACCATAAACTTATTATCCAATCAGCAGTCTCAGTGGTGTGTTTCCCAGCAATATATGGCAATGAAACTACACCTTATCCAGCAAAAAAAGACACTTTAGGTCAGAACAAGGTATATCTGTCATGTTTGGACTTTTGCATATTTTCAAGTTCTGGAGAATATCAGTTTTGTGGTTGTCAAGGTTCAGATTTGCTTCACTGTGACATCATATTTTGCATGAAAATTTTATACCCATTTATCTATGAGGAAAGACAAAATATTCCTTTAAGTAATATGGCAATTAGTGTTACAATCAGTATCATGCTATTATTGATTATGAGTCACATTCTTCTTTTTTAACACTATCAGTCTCAAATTCTCTTTTGGAAGAGGGTCTGATTTTAAGTAATTTTAAATTAAATGTTTGTCCTTAACAAATGATAGAGAGGAGGCAAGAATTTCAAAATATTTATGAAAAACAACAACATGAATGATCCATCACTGCTTGTAAATTGTAAACCCATTTACCACTGTGAAAAAAAGTATTTCTAACATGACCTAGTTGTGTATAACACCATTTTTGCCATGGCAAATTATTAGCATTAGTAAAAGTCAAATTATTCGGATATAAGTGACTCTTATGTAAATAAATTTTCTACATACATATCTGAGATTCCTGTACTTCTCATTTTCTTTTCTGTGGCTGTATGCAGCTATGGTCCTTACAGCAAATAAGTGAAAAGAAACTCGGGGAAACGAATCATCAGTGTAATGCACACACAAAGGTTAAAAATGTACTGAGACTTTTATTTAGTAGACAAGGCTTGAAAAAAGAGAAAACATTCTAGTAAGAGCAAACAATCGAGGCGTTTGATATTTGTGAAGAATTTTAGTGAGTATTCCTCAGCCTTGCCCTTCCCTTCTGCTTTCCTCTTCTTAAACTCTTTTTAAAAATTAGTTCTGTAGATTCTGTTTTCAAACTTCAACAAGCAACAGCTTCAAAGTTAATTGTCACATTATTTTAAAAGTATTTCATAAAACTGCCATCAATGTTATTATCTGTAGCACTTCACTAGACCTAATATAAGGTTGTGCTTTGTTTCCTCCTCTGCTGACATAACCTGACATCTCTGTACACAGTCACTAAGATGCTCTTGCATTATGCTTATTGGCTATCATCTCTTTCCCTATGTTCACAGCAGACATAATCAGCCTAAAGCTGGCAACTGAATAATTTAAATTTTACCACAATGTCATTAAATTAACTGTGCTAAAACAATTGAAACATCCTTAAAGGATTAAAAATCTTACCATTTCTAGTTAAAAGCTCAGAAAGAACTATGAGAAAATTGTGTCATTTCCGTTCGTGTGACTTAAGGTCACAATGCATAAAATCCCCTCATTACATAGTCTAGTATTGTTGGAAAGTGATGATATGTTATCATACAAATACAATAAGGTGATTATATGATAGAAGTACGATTGTATGATAGAAGTACAATTATCTAGGAATCAGAAAAAGCACCTTCTGAAGCTGCTTAGTGTTTGATATACCTTCCATAAGCCTTTCAGTTTTATGAAGTTCTCAAACCATAGCAGAAAGACCTTTATTTCCTTTTTTTTGAGTGTGTGTTAGGAACAGCCCCTTTCAACAGTCTTAGATGTATGCATTACTGATTCTTTGTCAAGAACAACTACTACTGTTCAAATGAATCTCTCTTAGACTTCTGACTGTTTACTGACTGTTTAGTGCAGAGCTACGAAGATGATGAAGGGAATGGAACATCTCCCTTATGAGGAAAGACTGAGGGAGCTGGGTCTCTTTAGCTTGGAAAAGAGGAGACTGAGGGGTGACCTAATTAATGTTTATAAATATGTGAAGGGTGAGTGTCAGGAGGATGGAGCCAGGCTCTTCTCTGTGACATCCAGTGATAGGACAAGGGGCAATGGGTTCAAGCTGGAACATAGGAGGTTCCACTTGAATATGAGAAAAAACTTCTTTACAGTGAGGGTGACAGAGCACTGGAACAGGCTGCCCAGAGAGGTGGTGGAGTCTCCTTCTCTGGAGACATTCAAAGCCCGCCTGGATGCGTTCCTGTGTGATCTGATCTAGGTGTTCCTGCTCCGGCAGGGGGATTGGACTAGATGATCTTTTGAGGTCCCTTCCAATCCCTAACATTCTGTGATTCTGTGATTCCGTGTGACTGTTTATTAATCTTCTATTTTATCATTGTATTTTTGCAGTTTCATATTCTCTTCCTTTTTGTCTTCAAAATTTTCTTGGTTTTAATGGCAATTAGCCATAAATGGCACCATATACTTTATCTCTGTACTGAATATCCTTCGGATGAAAAGTAGTACTTATGGGGACGTAAAATTCCTAGTACTTCAAGAGCTAAGTGCAGCATTCAGAAAGATATATTGATTTAAGTTTTTATCGCTATATTCCCCTTAGTGGAGATTCATTTTGTCTTGAATTAATTTTTCAACACTTCTTCACGCAAGGCAGAGAGTATTATTGCAGTTGTGTTGTTTGTTTTGTTTGGGGTTTTCATTCTGTGCCCCTTTTCAGGATCAAGGACAACACAATAGTTCTTTGTTGTCCACTGAATACCCACTCAGGAATATTGTACATCCTCTTTGATATTCCATTAATACACAGAGGTTTCTAAACTCTAATGTCAGCTTAAAAGACATGCGATTCAGACTGTTGAATTTAAGCACGTGTTTTTTCCTTTAAGACATGATTCCTGCTTGATGTTTGATTGCTGCATTATGGCTCAACTGCACTTTCATGTGACACTCAGATAAAAGCATATACCAGAAAGTATAATCCAGATTTTGTATTGAAGAGAATCCCTTGTGTCTAATACAAACTTCTATAAAAAGAAATACGTGCAACTACAGCAGTAAATGAATCCTTATTTATTAAAATTCATTTATTCCTTAGCAAGGGGTTTTCTGTTCTGTTGAATGTAATTTGCTCTATAATATTAATGAAAAAATTGTCAATGCATAAACATAATATTGAAACAAACTAATTCAGACACTTCCAACAGGACCCCAGAGTGTAGACAATGGTGTAATAAAACTAACTCTACATAAGTCAGATAATAAAACTGGAAACACTGTTCATTTGCAGATTATATCCTCAATTTTTTATTTTTTAATTCTGTAATTAGGCCACTTTAATTTAACACCTATCTATCTGTTACTTTTTGCTTGTGAGTGTGTGTTGATTTTTGTGGGTTTTTTTAAAATGAGGATAATTTACTTTCAGGAATGGACTATCATTTTAGGAAATAAGACATAAAATTTAAAAAAAAAAAGACTAAAAGACTTCTACCAAGTCACTGGAATTAAACTCACACATGTGAATTGTTGTTGCCCTTTTTTTATAAAAGTTATGTGGCATTTATTGAACTACCATTCACACAGCTTCATGAATACATAAAAAGCGTATTGCCCATATTTAAAAGTGTCGAACTTGTGGCGCCATATTCTCACCTTGTCATCCATTTGGTCTCAGAACACTTGGTTGCACAAATGGCCTCACAACAGCTAGCTTCACCTTGCTGGTATCTCCTCTCCATCTGACTGCAGAGAGGAAGTCCTGTTCCTCTTTCCAACTCATCAGTTTTGTAAATACACAAAAAAGACATTTCTATTTACCTCAAGGTATCATCCAATTTCATTTTCAGTGGACCAGTCTTCAGTTGTTTTTCTTTCTATGGATAATCTGTTTCTCTTCAGAGACAGGCATGTTCCTTAGTAGTATGTATGGCTAATTTCTCAGTGATGTGAGGTCAGCTGAGAAAAGCAAAAGGATAACTTTGGCTATACTCTGAGGGCGTTGGGTTTTTTTTATTCAGAGTAATACTCATTTTTGTACTTTGATGCATTTTATTCAACATTAATTTAAGGATATTAAGTGGGAAAGTACTGTAGTTTAGAGACTTAATTTTGTCTTCTTTCAAATGACCCAAACAGCTGAACTTTATCCCTGCTTTAATTCCCTATGCAATACATCACTTGCTTTTCAGTCTGTGGCAAAACACAGTTTACCTTTCTATATATTCCCTTTTCCCTCCATCATATCATCTTTTCCAATTTCTGTGATAACTTTCAAACTGCTTATTTATCCAGTTTAGTTCTGGAGCCCTTTCCCACAAGTAAATTTTTCCCTTTACTTGAGATGCAAATTCTTTATAACTTTTGCACCTCTGACTTAATAAAAATCATTTTTTCCTACATTCAGGTCCTTTGTCCAGTAAGCAACTTCCCAAGGTTTTATCTGTAATCAAGTCACTGAGCCTTTGCTCCCAGGTCCTGTATCCAGAATGATCAAGACAGTGATAAAGTTGATAAAAGAGTAAGTTGTCTATCATGTTCAGGAATCGCTGCATTAACTATGATTACTCTTTATTTTTCAGTCCACACTATAGTCTCCAACTGTGACGTAATTTTAGGAGGCATTTTCTTGTTTACTTATGTTTTGAAAACATCTGCCCAAAAACAAACCTGATTCTTCCTGCAACAGTTCTGGACTTACAGAATTCCTTATTGATCAAACTGAAAGAAACGAGCTCTGAAAAGTTAATTGTTTTAAAATACCATGTCTAATATTTTCAGTAGTTAAGCATTTTCGGAACATAACATTGACAATTAATCTTCTCTCTGTTTGAGGCTTCCCATTAGTTCTTAAGGTTCCAGTCTGCACTATGTTGTGAACGCAGTAAAGAAGGGTATGATGGGTTTGCCCTTGGCTGGGGGCCAACCCACACACCCGTTCACTCAATTCCCCCTCCCACCAGAGAACAGGGGAGAGACTTAAAGGGGTAAAGGAAAAAAATACTCATGGGTTGAGATAAGAACAATTTAATAACCAAACTATAATAATATTGAAAATAATGGTATATACACGAGTGATACACAGTGATTATGCCCCCCCACCCAACGACCAAGGCACAGCCTCAGCCTGCTCCCGGCTAATGATTCCGGAGCAGGGAGAGTTCCGAAACTGCACCCACGGAATTAAGATAACAATCTGAGCATCCCAGACCGAGAGATGACCAGCAGTGAGAGCGACCACCTGGAGCAAGATGATCCAAAGCAAAAGCGGACCTGGAAAAAAAGGGACGAGCTTCTGGAGGGACCTCACCTATATACTGGGCATGACGTGTATGTTATGGAATAGATTTTTGGCCACTTTGGGTCTCAGTCCCAAACTTAAGATCAAATCCGGGGCTAGTAACTAGGGCTGTGCTCCCTCCCAGCTTCTCCTGTCTGCAGACAGCCAGAGAGGCTGAAAGACCTTGGCAGCTGTGTAAACATCACATTTTACCAGCTTTCCTCTGAGCACAAATCCAAAACACAGCCTCTTGCTAGCTATTATGAAGAAAGTTAACTCTGTCTCAGCTTAACCCAGGACAAAGGGTCAGACCTTATTACAGCAAGGAGGCTGCAGACAGACTGCCCCATCAGCCCCATCTGGGCAGTGCTTGGGAGGGTAGACCGGAGAAGGATTTGAAGGGAAGAACACTCTGGACACAATTACATTAACATTTTGCTTTACTTTTATGTGGAAACCAAAAATCAGGCAGATACTTTCCTAAGGTAAAGTATCCAAATTATATAATTAACTGTTCCTTAAAAGCAGCTGAAAAAGGAAATGTTTGATGACAAAATTGCTAGCATATACTGAACTAGCTGGGCCTTTATTATAGTACAAAATTAACAGTTTAATTACAGAAGCAACTGAAGAATTTTTCTGGTAATATTGCGAATGGCAAAGTTTGCCTTTACATTTTCACAATAAAGATTTCAAGAAAAATGGAGGAAAAGTTTAAAAGATGTTGAGATTGATCAAGAATAATTTATCCAACAAAACAAGTGGCTCTTTGGTGAACACAAAGTGCAGGAAAATGTACTCTGCTTTAAAGCTCTTGATTCTGGCTTTTAAAAGCAGTTTCCTTTCTCCTTAAATGTTGAGGACAGGAACTTCTTATTCTAGATTGTGGCTTAATGTTTTTTAGTATGATGTTGAAACCTTGCTAGGAAAAAAGAAACACCTGCCATGCTTTTAATGCACATACTGGAAGCTTAGAAATTTCTCTGCAGCTGCTATTGTTCTGATAGCAGGGTGACTGAAAAAATTAGTATTGATGCCCCAGGTTCTTAATAGCATTCCACAGAGCTCTGCAGCAGATTGCTCTGCGGCATTATTATCCACGTACTGTTAAGTTGAATTTTGCAGTTAGCAAGTGGAGGATTTGGATCAATAGGAAGAATTCTACACAAGGGACTCTGTGGATAGGCATTAAGCTTACTGAAGCAACTGAAGAAGTCTCAAGGTGTCTTGACAAATTATGAGCTGCTGCTCTTGTCACATTCTTAGCAATAAACTTTCCATGAGCAAAGAACTGTCATCAGAGAAGGCCAATATGAGACATAGTTAAAGCACTGCAAACTGGCACCTTATCAATTTTGTAGGAAGTATCAGTTTCCCATTAAAAGATTCATAGGCTGAGCCCAAAATATGATGAAGAAACTGAAATGTCTGACTGAATATTGTCCAAGCTGATTATTTTTAGGATTCTATCCCAGGGGATTTTTATCCCAGGTCTATAGAGAGAAAAAAATGTTATAGTTTAATTAATACAAATTATTCAAAGTCATGAGAGAAAAATCAGAGAACGTGAAAAAATTGAATTCAGGCAAAATCAGAGGATCACAAATGTTGAACAGCCACCTTCCTTATCATTTCATGGGCTTGTTAGTTTTTAGCCAAAAGTATTGAAACATAATCTGACTGATCTGTACATAGTACTTTAACTTTGTCTACTAACATCTGAATTGAGATCAACAATTTCACAAAAATCCATTTCATAATCCAAACAAAGACAGAAAACTGAATGGAAAAGAAAGGAACAAATACAATTGCTTTTGTTCTTTCCTAATAAAATGTTTTTGCTGTAAGAGTTCAGCTACCAAAAACGTGCAAACAACACACTTGATATGAATGTTGTCTTAGCATCCACTGTGTTAGGTACTGCTCAAGCACCTGCATTTCTCAGATGAGGATGCAAGTTGGTACAATGAATGATGCTAATGTAAGCATGTTTCAGTCTTTGTGGAAGAAATGCAACCCATTTTTTAAATTCCAGAAGTCAACATGAATATCTTGTCTTCCATGTAGAAAAGTTGGCATTGGCAGTTTGTCCCAGGATGTGTTGCTTTTCATGAGACATAAACACAGTATAATAAAAGACTTTGAAATATTATTAGTGGTATTAGTGAGACTGATATTCATCATGACACATGAAAACAACAGAAATATTTTCTCTGACACATGCTGAAGCTCTCGTCAGATCCCCTTTGAATACTAAACACTGTCCATAAAAGAGTGTAGGATTTGATATGTGCTTTCTCAGTGAGATAATGTAAGTGCATTTCTTGGTTAAACACATAATCCAGAAAAAGTATATCTTAATCTAGTTTGTAAACCTTCATCCAGACTCTAATTTTCTCACCCAGGAGAAAAAATATTTCTGCTTTTTTAAAAATAGTAGCTTGAAAAACTGTGCACTTAATTAAATGTCCACTGACTGATCTGATTCCCCTGATCTATCTTCATAGTTTGTGATTTATAGACAGGCAAAGGGTCATGGAAGCCATTTACCACGTTAACGGTGATATATGAGAACAGTCATCTCAGTCTGCAACATTTTATTAAAAATCTTCAGGCTCAGGTTGTAACTACAATGCAAGTTTATTATCTCTCTGCCTCTGTGTGTGCTACCTCTAAAAAACAATAAGAAGCTTTGATTTGGTGGATGAGATCTGAGGCCAAATTACGCCCTGAGAAACAGATGGTGTGTGAATGGGAGCTGTGTGAAACATGCTAGCAGAAAAATGAGGCTATAACTCAGACTGTGTGGTACCCAGGATTGAGTCATATAATGTTTCCTCTTTCAAACCAGAAACCTAGAAGCAAATTAAAATAATGGATATTTTACAGAACACAAGACCCCAAACTGGCCAGAGTCATGTCCCCAGTCACAAAGTTTCTAGTACTTGTGTCTCCACTAAACTGTTTCAGTGAGGCTCTCTACTAGCTGCCTTTTTATAATGTTAACCTCCCTTTCTTCATCCCTTTTGTGGATTTCTCACATTCTCAGCTGTCATCCCCTTGTTTTACAAGTGTATGTGTTTTCAGTTCAGTTACTTGAAAAGCCAGTTCAAAAGGTGGACTCTTGATTTGTAACACAGGTATCTAAAGAAGTTCATTGCTAATAGCTTCTTGACTAGACTTACTGCTTTTGGTAGCTCTCTTTTTACAATGCTCTATTCTCACCCCTTCTCTTCTTCTAGATAACGTAGGTAAATTTATTGACTTGTGTCAGGCAGAAGGGACTGCATGTGTAATGTATCACACATGAAAAACCAGAGGGAGTTTGAAGTCTGTACCATCCATGCAATTCACAATCACATTGAGTTTACACATTGTGTTCTGAGATGCTTTTGTGGGCATTGGGACTGTTGTAGCTCCTCATTTTCCTTGACTCCAGTGTCTTTTTCTTTACCCCTCTGCTCCTACGTGCAACACAAACTTCCCTCCTCTCCTCTCCATCAAATTCTTTTGGTTGTTTTTCTCCATTTCAGTTATGCTGGACTAAATACCCTGTCTAGAAGGTGTCCCTTTTTTACTCATAAATTATCAATTAAAAAAACCCATTTAACCAAATATCACAGGATATAAAAAGCCCAGTAGTTTTTATTGACAGAACACCAATCTTAGTAATGTACAATCAAGACTAAAACAATTGTTTTAATAAAAAATGGTAGGCACATTATACATATATACACTTATACATGTTAAATGTTTTTATACAACCAAAAGTCTATGAAAACCAGAAAGTACCCTGGATTCATTTTGATATCCACTGTCAGCCCAGCTTTTCATTCAGACGTTACATGGCCCTATCATACAGATTGGAGTGTCTTCATGTGCTTTACCCAAGTATTCAGCACCAACAGCTTCTTGATTACATCTCGCTCAGTCTCTTCCCAGTCTGTAGGGGAGTGTCGATGGAGCAATGCTGATACTGAGCAGGAATCTCATAACCACAATGGTCCCCATGACTCCTGCAAGTGTTACTCTGTCAGCACAGGAACTGCCATGTCTCTCACTATTCCAATGCCTCACATTCTGATTTGGGCAAAACAGGTTTTACCTTCCTTTTCTCAGCAGAGACTGAGACTTTGAATCCTACCAGGCTTTAGTAATACAGAAGAGGGGTACTTTTTCTAAGCCAGTCATCTAAGCAGTAAAGCAAGAGCCGATCAGAGCGCTGCACTCAGTCCAAAATACCCATCTAAGATTAGTGATGTGAATTGTCCGCTGATACGTTTATTTCTGTCTGCTCACAATAGGGAGAGAGAACCAGACACATAGTTTAGACAAGACCCAACATTCTTAAGTTGCTGAGATAAGACAAATCTCATCCCCAAGGCCTCACCACAAATACAGTTTTCTGTGAGAATAAATCACAGAATCATAAGATGGTTTGGGTTGCAGGGGAGCTGAAAGATCATCGAGTTCCAACCACCCTTGCCATGGGCAGGGACACCTTCCACTAGACCAGGTTGCTCAAAGCCTCATCCAGCCTGGCCTTGAACACTGCCAGGGATGGGGCATCCACAGCTTCCCTGGGCAACCTGTTCCAGTGCCTTACCACCCTCACAGTAAAAAAAAAAATCTTAATATCTAATCTAAATCTACCCTCTTTCAGCTTAAAATTGTTGCCTCTCATCCTATCACTACACACCCTATCACTACACACCCTAATCTCCCCATCTCTCCTGGAGACCCTCTTCAAGTACTGGAGGGCTGCTCTATGGTCTCCCTGGAGCTTTCTCTTCTCCAGGCTGAACAACCCCAACTCTCTCAGCCTGTCCTCATATGGGAGGTGCTCCAGCCCTCTGATCATCTTCATGGCACTCCTCTGGACCCACTCTAATAAGTCCATGTCTTTCCTGTGCCGGGGACTCTGGAGCTGGATGCAGTACTGCAGGTGGGGTCTTACGAGAGTGTAGTAGAGAGGGAGAATCACCTCCCTAATGTTATGTTTTTCATAGCTCTATTTATAGCAGAGTGTGTACACTTGTCTGGAGTTCTGCCTTTTCTCTCTTCTGTCTTCCTGGTATTTTGTCTGCTCTTCTTTTATCTTTTTTTAGTTACAGTTTAAGTTTTACTTTGACTTCAGAGAAAGGAAGAAACAAAACTCTAATGTACTGGATGTTCAGACAGATCTTTGAACCACTGGAAACTGATGTATTTCACCAGCATTTTTGTTTGGAAAGTCTCCATCTACAGTGAAAACAACATCGCTGTGACTTGTGTCGTGCATTGCAACTTCATTCTCCTTGGAACTTTGTGGGTGAAGAAGCTGACTTTGTCCAACCCTTTTTCTAATATTTAGGAAAACACACTGCATTGTTTTCATTATTGGACTTTATGGTTTTGTAAGGATTTTTATAGGACAGGAATTTTTTGGACCTTTGAACTGTCTATTTGATAAGATTTCACAAGGTAACAATTTTTAATGATGAAGAATAACATTGAAAAAAGTTCATATATATTTACAAAGTATCACTTTTTTATATACAGTTTCTTATATTTAGAATCCTTAAATATTTGATCATATATTTTTTCTATGTACTTGCAAGTATAAATATTTATTTTTCTGCACTGAAGCTTCCGTCTGTGCAACACAGAATTCCGGTTATTTTAACGTCTATTAGCTGTATTGTCTCTAATCTGAAACAAAAAGTATAAACATCAGATACAACAAAGTCATTTGGTATAAATCCCCATCTAAACATGAAGCACTCTTTAATGTAGTTTGAGAAGACATCTTCAAATCGAATTTAGATTTTAGAATGAAAACTCTGCCAAACAATGTACAAATTTATTTCTGACGTATTTTCTGATATTTTTCAACATTTCATTATAAACAAAATACTTTTTTATTTTTATCTTTTTTTCTGCTTTTCTCCCCTCATGGCAGATAGATAATGCCTGATTTATAGCAATTTATTTTAATTAATTCTGGACACCTGCAACCTGTAATCGATTTGACAGTGACATAAATTTCCTGACTCTAGTCCAGCTATTGCACTGCTTTCAATCATATTCAACCTCTCCTTTGGATATGGAAAAAAGCGTTAGTATGGAATGAATTGATTTTTCGTTGTTGTTTTAGCTTATTTTTGTTTATATTCCCTTTCTTCTGTTAATGGTATGAACTGCATATAACCACAAGATAAAATTGTGCTAAAAATTTGCACAACCATTACCCTAGTTAAGTGGGGATTTAATATCTATAGGCTGAAACAGAGTGTAAATATGTTTATTTAAGTTTTCAGAGTACCTTTATTATAATATGCAGGCTTTTACTTCTAGGTACTCAGCCAATTTCATCAACATAGAATCACAGGCTTCTGGAATTCAAAGAAAAAATATGTTTCAGCTTCACAGAATCACAGAATCACAGAATGTTAGGGATTGGAAGGGCCACGAGGGCACAGTGCTGGCTCACGGTCATCCTGCTGTCCACCAGGACCCCCAGGTCCCTCTCCCCTACACTGCTCTCCAACAGATCAGTACCCAACTTATANTATGATTGTAATTGGCATTTGTTAAGATGAGAATATTTTGATCGCACTGCTGCCTTCTTCCAATTATCTTCAAATTCCCTCATATGTTACCAGATTCAGGCTCAATATGTTTAATTTCCTCAATTTTCTAATTAGAATAGGATAGAAGTATTTCTAAGATGTTGAGCTGTACAGTACTGATCTTTACTGTAGAAAAACAGCAATCTGACCCCTATTTGGAGTAATGAGGATAAGGTCTCTGTAAGATCACTGACTTCAACAATTACTGAAGGAGCACATAGCAGAACTCATCTGGTACCTCTGTCAACCACATTCAGGAGAATGACCAATACATCTAGAACTAATTAGAAGTTCCACAAAACTGCCTTTTAAGGAGCTTAACCCTTAGCCCTAAACTACAGAGAATCTCCTTTTACGTGATACATGCAGTAATACAGGAAACAAAAGAGTACTTTGCATTAAAAACTTTCAGAGGTAAGAAATCCTCATCCACACGTATTGTAACATGAAATACCTGCAATAAATGTATCTCTAATCACAAAGAATGTTTTCTGTATGCTCTGGGGCAAATACCAGGGTATTTATTATGGGCTACATAATATTTATATGTGTACTATATCTACACTATATATATTTAAAAACTATAACGTATTTATATGATAACTATACATATTATTTTATGCATATTTTAATCTTTACATATACATAAGTTATGCATCTAATCATGGGTTTTTATTTCTTGTTACTACAATAAAAGAGATGCATGTACTATTTTTGGTAAATACCATCAAGTTTTTTTTTTCTTTTTTTTTCTATGTAGTCAAATGAGCCACACACAACAGATGTAGAGTAACTACCTGTTTCAAGCAATCCCATGCCCCTCTACTTATCTTCATCATTTATTTTACACTGATCATAGAGAACAGATCTTAAACTGAAGCAAACAAACAAAAAGGTTAATAAAACAGGTATACACAAGATGAGGTATTGCTGAAATACTCTGTGCCAGTCAGAAAGCATCTTCCTATGTCAAGAATCACTGAGCTTGTTTGAGAATCTTGTAAGGGAGGGGAGGATGTATGTGACAGAAAATTCCTGTTTTCCTACACTATAAGACAAATCTGTTTCCAGTTATTTTCTTAAACTGCTGCAGGGAAAAAAAATATCTGAGCAGAATTAAAAATTGTCTGTCTTGAAGTCATGTGGGATATTAAGGAAATGGAGAGCTTTGTTCTGATAGCTCACTGATTGTGTCATTGCCCCTAATTTGTGAGTTAATATACTGGATTGTTCCTGACTGATTGTATCTATGTTCAAAGCTATGCTAGGAACTGTAAATGCAATAAATAAACTTAGGATTGAATAACATATTAGCCCCAAATCTGTCCTCTCATTTATCTTCTGAAAAGGACACAATCTCCTTCTGTACCTTGTGGACCCCGTACTGTTATGAATTATTACAATAAGTTTATTAGAAAACAAAATTGAGTCTTCTAAGTAGCAGCATTCTGGAGGCAATAATCCTTGCATTTTCTGTTTCTTATATTGCTGGTGACCCACTAGCATTGCCTTCCAAGTACTATTTTGTTATGGTTACAAGTTGATGCTTTTTTTTTATTATTATTATCTTTTCCCATATTTCCTATTCTTGAAATAACATGACCAAAATTTCTTGTTTGTTCTCTGACCCTCTTGTAAAAGGCCACTGCACAGCATGTTCCAGAGTGACACACTTGTGCCCCTTCAGCACATTGCTCAGGGCAAGTGAGCAAGTTCAATCTTAAGTTTTTTTGGGATGGTTTTCTCATGGTTCATTATCTCCCCTGGTGCCTTTGACTGACAGGGGACTTCCTGCGTGTGGCAAGCCTGTAGGCAGTTCTTGCTCTTACAAACATGGAAAACTGCAATGATCTTCATGCATTTGATGTTTCATTTCGGCTTATACTGAGCGAAGCCAAATATGTCTCCTCCTTTCTTAAAGCATACAGATAACTTAATAATCTCTGCAAAAAAAAATGCTTTCAAGTGTCAAGAGAAATACTTTGCTCCTGAATGGCACAGTTCTGTGACAGAGGAGATGGAGTGCTCAGTGTCATCTGAACCCATCATGACCCATCATGTGTGATCAAGAGAAAATTTTACATTTGTGTATATGTATTGTCACAAATGGCGTGGATGCAAATATGCATAAAGACAACAGAATCTTCCATAGCTCTCAGTGCTTGCAGGGAAGTGGCAGTATGCATTAGCTACTTTAAGGAGGCTCTGATCCCAGTTAGCTTTAAAATAAAATATATCATAGAATCATAGAATACTAGGTTGGAAGGGACCTCAAAGATCATAGGGTCCAACCTTTCATAGCAAAAACAGAGTCTAGACAAGATGGCCTAGCACCCTGGCCAGCTGAATTTTAAAAGTGTCCAGTGCTGGGGGATTCACCACTTCCCTGGGGAGATTATTCCAATGTCTGATTGCTGTTATTGTGAAAAATATTCCTCTTGTGTCCAGTTGGAATCTCCCCAGGAGTAACTTGTACCCATTACCCCTCATCTTTTCCATGTGACTCCTTATAAAAAGGGAGTCTCCATCTTCCTTGTAGCCACCCTTTAAATACTAGAACATGGTGATAAGGTCTCCCTCAAGGCTTCTTTTCTCAAGGCTTCTTTTCTCAAGGCTGAAACCCAGTTCTTTCAGCCTTTCCTCACATGGCCCAGTCATTTGATCCTCTTTCTGGCCCTTTTCTTGACCCTTTCAAGCCAGTCCACTTCTTTTCTGTATAGTAAGGACAAAAACTGAACACAGTATTCCAGGTGTGGCCTGACAAATACTGATAATGGCTTCTTTATCTCTACTGGTGATGCCCTTGATGCAACCCAGCATCCTGTTGCTGCTCCCCAGCTGGGTAGATCCCAGCCTGTGCTGGACTCGTGGATTATGTTTTCCCAGGTGCAAGACCTTAAACTTGTCCTTGTTGAACTTCATAAGATTCTTGTTAGCCCAGTTTTCCAGCCTGTTCAGGTTTTCCTGCAGTGTGAGTTTCCCTTCTAAAGTGTCTACTTCCTCACTCAGTTTGAGTATCATCGTCAAACAGATCTGATTACAGTTATAGATAAAATGTTATTCTGATTATAAACATCATGCTAAATGGAAACATTAACATAAATACTGGGAACTCTCATTGTTTTTATGTCTTTTTTCCAAAAAAAAATAAAACATTTCATACCAATACTGGTCACACTGCTGTCATCAATAGAAGGCATACCTCAAAAGACACAATATCACAGTGATCTACTGACTTTATCCCATCTGTATGTTGCGTACAAGTAAATTAAAACAGTATTTTAATACATAAGTTAATTTTACTTTACTTGAAAAATCAGAGTTTATCTGAAATTCTGCTTACAAATGGGGTTTCACTTTGATTATAAATTTTTTACCTTGAAAGAGTATAAATTCTTAGTGTCTTCCTCTTAGAACTGCAAGTGTCTTCCTTGTCTTCTATATTTTCAAGCCAAGAGCTCAGAACACAGTGTATGATGTATGCTCTAGCTTTCACTTCCTGCTTTTTACTTTCTGCTTTTCCTCTTCTATTGGTAATGATTTGTGCCCAAGATAGAAGTGATATATATGCTTAGAAAAGATATATATAGCAGATGATGGATACTACCAGACGATGGAGGTGGTCAAACTACTTGTAATAAATAAAGGTAACTGGAAAATAGAACATGTATATCCTGAAAACTATCAATTTCTCAATAGCTTAAGGTTCTTTGTTGAACAAAGCAGAAATGCTGCCAACTGGTTTTTATCAATGGGACCCTTCTTGCTGAGTAAATATAGTACTTTTTAAAGGTGTTTGTTTTTTTTAAAAAATGTCAGTAACTTGCAATAACATATATTAACTTCTTCTTGGCTTAGATTGTCAACAAGGTTAGGGACTTTTCTTTTTATCCATTTTACTCATAAACCATCTAAGTCCCCTTGAAAGACACAGAAAACATAGGTAACAAGGCCACATTCAGTAAAAGAGCTTTCTAGTACTCCATCTCCTGTTATACACATTTTTGTTTCAGTCAGAAGATAAAAAAATTGATTCTGCTGAGATGAGAATGAAATGTATTCCATGAATACCTGAATGTATCTTGCCTTTCTTTTAAATTTTATACTTATTCTCATTACCTAAATATAAGTAGCTTCCACAATGTCTGTAAGAAACAGGAGTAGGCACAACTATACATCTATCAGTCAAAAAAACAAGAAATGGTTTATCATGTAATATCTGACATTAACGTCCATTTAAAGGCCTGGTATAAATACAGCTCCAATGTCTTCAGTTACCTCACTCCAAACTAGGGTAAGGCTGAGTTTAGCCTTCTGATTTGTTGTTGATGTCACTGTTGTTTTATTAGATGCATTTATTTTTTCTATATAACCAAATATTAAATAGACCAAATTAGCATATTGAGCAAATTTTAGCATCCTATAAATTTATTAAAGAAGGCAAAACATGCTGGCATCAAATATAGTTACTGTGTTGAATATTGTATTTTGATTTTCTGCAAAGAGAAGCAGAACAAAAAGTTTTAATCAGCTCAATCCACATCTGCTTTTCTCGTAATTCAAAATGTAGAATAAATCTTGCTGTACTCTACTTTGTAATATATTGAAGGAACTATTTACTGTACAGATAGGTAGCAATTATAAGATCCAAGAAATTATAATTTCTGCTACCTGAGGACAGGTTCTACAATAGCTCAATGCATGCTTTATCATAAATACAGTGGCAACAGAAAGATGAGGGAACTTTCACATTCATGGAAACGTGAAAGAGGCAACTTGTCTTCTCACATGCTTCGTACCACTTCCTGTGTATGATCTGTTTCAAACAAGAAGCTGCATAGCTGGGATGATGTCCCCATAACACTAATGGGTCTTAAGTTTCTTCTGTCATGAAGTGTGTTGCCAAGCATATGTTCCTTTGCCAATGCTAGTAAGAAGAGCCAAAAAACCCACAACAGCTGAATATCTTAGTTTTATAGAGGTTAGAACTGTAATGGGCAGCTAGATAATCTAGTTTTAGTTGCTTTACACCTCAGATCCTCCTAATTCACTCACAAAGAGAATGTTTGACTATAGCATGTTTCTTTTAGAAAGGAACTTAGATTTAATACAAATAAATAAAAAAATGGGAGAATTGGCTCTTCCCTTGGTAGTTTCTGGGATTTTCTTCCAGCAACTAATGTCTCTCAGTTTGAAATGTATTTTTCTACTTTTGATTTATTTGTGTGTAGCTTCCTGCTATTTCTACTTTTAATCCCTTTCCCTTCTAGGTTATGAAGTCCTTTGGGACCTAGCATTCACTTGCCCCAAAAAGATTTATGAAATCATTTAAAAGTCTTTTAAAATAACCAAGCAGACGGAACTCTAATTTTTTCAGTACATAATGCTTTCCCTACCTCTTGATTCACTTCAAAATATTTTCCTGCATTCTTTCAAAAAAGTATTTGTCTTTTTACAATATAATGTAGAAACATAAAATTTATGCAGTACTCCAGTGGCATTCTCATAAGTGTAACCTGTCAAAATAAAATCACCACTCTCTTCTTTCTCTACCTAAATATTCTGTGAGTCCAAAAAGAGTTAATGAAATTCAGAAGTAGAGAATTAACCAGCATTTTGGAGGAGGTCTGCATTCAAGAAAGGAAAATGCTTGTGCTTCCAACTTCTCTAGCAAACTCCTTAAGCTACTCTTAAATGACTGTAACACAGTGCTACAGATGGTTGCTGTCCAAATGAGAATGGAGGGACAGGTGAAGCTGTACCTTGTCATATGATGTAGAAGAGAGCACAATGCACTGGTGAGTGATATTAACAGGTTAGGGCTAAACTGTCCATTCAAGATGAGTTAATTGACCTATTTTATTTTTCTTAAATAATCGTACCCTCTTAAGAAAAAAA